>CATIWQ010104746.1:0-16820 GCA_949673415.1 Euphorbia schlechtendalii
ACCATATGAGAGATTCTATGAAAGGCATAAGCATGAGATGCTTAATCTAGTCTATATCCAAAAGTTATTTAGACCAAGTTAACAAGAAGCATATGGCTGAGTTTTCTACAAAGAAAGCTTAGGATCAGTTGATTGACAATCATCTGATCATATTAGTTACTTGAATACTTGGTGAAATAATGTAGAAGCTATTCAATAGACTTGTAGACATAGTAAATAGCCTGGTGAGCCTGAAGTGCAGTGGAAGCATGTGTAGGGCCTGAGGCGTATATGCTAGTTAACAAAGTTATTGAATGAGCGGCTAACACAATGGACCCAAAACGTAGTGGGAGTATATATAAGTCCAAAAGCGTGATAGATGGAAATAGACACATTTCTTGATTATTCTTGGGGATTAATTTTACTAGTATAAATAATGAGATTAGATCCATGGACCTTGATTATGTCAAGGACTCTGGGAATAAAGTGGAGAAATACATAGGTTATAATATCAAGGTTTTTGGTATAACCAGGAATGCTAGCATATTAAAACCTAGTTTGAATTATCTCTCAAGACCCAAACTAAGAACATATCTCAGTTGACTACTAGTTTGCAACATCATAATCTGACTGAGGCTGGTGAAAGAGCACCATATGAAATATGGATAGGTTGAAACCTAATGTGCCTTTCTCTAGATTTTGAAATTGTGAAGTCTGAATCTAATAGTGAACATGAGATTGAATATCTATGTCATGGTATTGATGTCAGATTGGCACAAGAAAAATCTACTTGAGCCTATTTGTGAATTACCTATTGGAAACCAAAGGGTATTGCACTACAACCCTGCCTAAACATACTGTTTGAGGCTTGTAAGGGTGTTTCTAAAGAATGTAGTTCTTTGAGAAAAGTAGGGGGAGCACGATTGAACTTGTAAGTTCAAGTCGCACAAATTTCGAAAGGACGGATCAGATTTTTTCATTTAAGCTTCACGTGTTTGAAGCATAAGTTGAAAAGACACAACTGCACTAAAAGGCATGTCGGTTCAATCATAAATTGGAGAAATACAGTTTCTCCTAAATAATGATGACTCTTATCATGATCATGAGTAAGAGATTTAGAACCCATTAGAAGCTATTGAATCTTCAAGTAGCAATCCAATGATGCTTTTATAGGCAATGTGTATACGTGACGTTAACCAGTAACGTGGTCACGTTTCCAAATGTTGGATTGTGATAGTATGGTTATGATTGGGTAGATTGAAAGTAGTTCACTATAGTTATAGTGAGTACTTTGCAATATAAGCTTTAGGCAAAATCGTGATATTCTTTCGGGATGCAGATCTACGTTGCTAAATCGGACCCAAGAGAATGACCCTTAGGATAGAAATCTATAAAATTAGATTTGATCCAATCGGTTTAACCTAAAGACTAGATGTATTCTAGTTTTGTTAAGATTGCTGAAAGTTATAGTATGAGCTGAGAGCTTTATACATTATATTTGTTAATTCTACAACTGAAACTGAGCACACAGTAGCATGTCGTGCTACAATGAGAGGTGTTTGGACTAGGAATTTCATAAGTTAGGAATTTCATAGTAGCATGTCGTGCTACAATGAGAGGTGTTTGGACTATGTTTTTCTAAGACAAAAATGGGGGCTAATGCATAAGCTAAAGAGACCCGATCACAAAGTTCGAACATGTGTTTAGTATGTCATATGACATGTCATTACACAGGGTTGACACAGGAACAATGTCATTGATTGTCTAACCAAAAATCCATTGTGGATGGAGCTTAAGGTTAGGTCGGATATATAAAGATTAAGACAATGCTTACTGTGAACTAGTTCAAGTGGGAGATTATTGGAATTGTTGATATCCCCTAGTTCTAAAGGCATTGGTTCATGTAGTGTCGCATTATAAAGGCAATAATCTACTGCATTTATACCCTGTGCTATAATATGAGTAGAGTATCCATTGATTGATAATCATAAATGTCCCAAGTCTGTTTTAATCATGGGAATGGATGAAACGAAAGACTTGTATGTTGGATGATCTATAGCAATGTAGTTGCTATGTCACTTGGTAAAGTAGATCATGAACATATGGGCACATGTTGGAAACATGGGGCTGGACCGATCCACACAGCAAAGTCACATGGTTGTATGTCATAGACAATTTGCTGAGTAGGTCTCAATTGTCCTCGGACTTGATTTCAACTTATTACGGATGTGGAATTGAGTATACTGTAGTATATTACTAAAGGGTCCTTAAATATTGGATTACAAGTATGGGCATGCTCGGTATATTTCATGACCACATTAGTAGTAGTGTTGAAGTGATAGGATTGCCATTCGATTTGATAAATCGAAATGAATCACCGGCCACTTGATGAACAAAAGTGATAAGGACATCCAATAAGTCATCGACTTATTTTATCATTTTATTCTAGATCAAGAAATACGATGAACTGCGTAAGAGGGTGACAAGCACCATGCCTCTTGTTCATCATATTGATGTCAGCTGGCAAAGGACTTCGCGCGATAACTACTGGGTTCAGTATCTTTAATAGACAGCTGTATTCTGTCCCAATTGGGGGCTGTAATGGTTTGCTAGAATCTGCTTACAGTCTATGGGTGAATCCCATTGCCAACATATGGACAGACTCAAAGGATCGTGCGCTTAGAATTACTGATCTGGGATTTCTTGTACATGTAATGTTACAAGACTTGATGAAGAAACGATTATTAATTAATTGACATGTCAAGTCAATGTAATTGAATAATTTATATAACTCCAAGAAATTAATTTAGTTAATGGTATAATATGATTTATTTTATATTATTCATTAAATTAAATTAAATCAATTAAATTGTATTTACATATGGTATTTGTTTAATTGATAACTAAATAAATTCATATGTCGGATACTTTAATTAAATAAATTTAATCATAAAGTATTGTATACTAAAATTATTAATTGACTAAATTTAGTTAATTAAACTAATTTGTAGCATGACAATTTATTTGATTAAATTGTAATCTTTATTTTTGTCTATGGGTTAATTTGTAAAATATGAAAGTTGACAATTAAATTTATTTAAGGAATTAAACTATGGGGTTTAATTATTAAACTTAAAATTAATTGGGCCAAATTCATAATTAAATTAAACCTAAACCTAATTGACTAATTTGGGTATAAATAGATAAAATAAAATAAAAACCTAATGACTCATGTCTTCACAAAAAAACATGGCAGCTTTTATGGTGAATGTGTTTTGAAGTTTTGCCTTTGTTCTTCGTCCCTACGGCTAGCACCGATCCCCGTCGATAAGAGTTCACGCACGTGAGATTGGAGAGCTTCCACTTGAGAGCTTTAATGGCATCCATCTATTAAAGAGACTATCAAGTAGGTTTTTTTTTATTAAAATTAAATCCTTTTGAAACCCTATCAATGGTTCTTGAGAAGATCCTATTCGCATTCGAGAAAATTTTAACCGGTAATTCCGCCGACGCGGTTATGTTTTCGATGACAATTCCCTTCAATTAGTTTATTCTATAATCGAGAAGATTCATAGGTTTTTATTATTTAATGTGATATGATATGTAGAAAGAATTGCACATGAAGTATAAGAATGGAGAGTTCACGCCGATTGGGACTGATGATTTCCTCAATCGAGCACTTCAAAAGAAAGAGCAACCCGATCGTTCACATGGAATAGGTTATCACACCAGCTACTCAACAATCTTTGGACGTTCTACAAGGAAAACTTTCAATTCACAAGTACTTGATCCTAACTTGCAAGCATTCATCAAACAATATGTTGCCCAGGTATATATTTTTAGAATGTTAGTGATCACATACTTGTGATCCACTACAATTAATTGAAATTTCATTGATTTATTATTTAGATTATTTAATTATTTTTTCTAAAAGGTTATCTTGGCATTTGTTTTAGTCACTTAAGGAACAAAGAGATGGCTAAGATGTGCATAGTTCAGTGAATTCCTAACCAAGAATTGTAGATCTTCTTACCGGCTTAAAGGTATTGCCATTCAAGTGATGATAATAATGTGATGTTGATGAAGCATAAACTGAATGTGTACTTAGTTATGGACTGATTGCAAGTCTTAGTTATTAATTGAGTTCAACATTATATTGCTGCCATTAGGTCCTATTCCTTAGGTTCTATTCAAGATGGACTGATTGCAAGTCTTAGTTATTAATTGAGTTCAGCATTTTATTGTTGCCATTAGGTTTTGTTCCATTTGGGTAGTCTTCTTTTCACAAAATCATAGAGAAATATAACATGCAACTTTTCTTTATTTATCAATGTCAAAGAGTGGAAGTTGCTAGTGGAACTGTTGATCTTGATAGGACTATTGTTCATGGAGCTTCTATTTCACTTGAAAATGTTTGTGCATAAATATACGATGTTGAGGAGTCTTACAATGATTACGAAGTTCCAGTGCCTTCAAATGAGATAAAATGGCCAAAGGAACCGGTCATTCCACTCTAATTCCTAAAGTTATATGCATATAATTACAGCTTTTTTACAAGTTTGATTTAATAGCTGAATGATTAATGTTGCTTAGTTAACAAGGGAGTTTCTTCATTCAATGAGTATTCTCCTCAATTCACAAAATATCCGAATCCCAAAAATACAAATTCCCAAAATCCAATCAAGATGATTTTGAAATTCAAAAATGTTGTGCAACCTATTGGAGACCAAAGCTGATAACGAGGAAATTGTTGTTCCAGATTTAAATATAGATATAATCATTAATGCCTCAACTTACAATGGTCTTACCATCTGCACTTATACAATACATAAGTTGGTCAATGGAGTAAAGATTGATGCTCGCATTATTGGAATATAAACGCTGTAAGTTTTGTTTTGTATATGTTTTGTTATTCAGTTTTTCTTTTCTATTGATGCTCGAACACTTTCTTTTCTATTGATGCTCGAACACTTTCTTTTGTTTCTCTTTGTTGTAAGTTGAAAATTCCTACATTCTTAGAATTTTCTAATGATTAGGATACAATTGTCCCTCTATGCCTTAACATGTCTGCACTTTTTCATTTGCCTCTACTCTTAATTGGGTTTTGTTTTGTTCTTTGGGAGCTACCGTTGGCAATCCCAACTGATTGGTAATAATTATGTTCTGCCTCTATGATCTATGGTCATTCATCTGGTCACATGTAGGTTCATTTATATTATTCTTGAATATGTAGAAACCTTTTAACTGGTTGTTGATGTTTAGTTGAGCTGCAAACTCACTAGTCTTCAGGGCTCGACGGTGCACAAATATTTTTAAGCTACACAGTCCAATTAGACTACTCTGTCTCACAAATGTGTCAGACATATGACATGATTGATCCTGTGTCAGAAAACGGGAAATGAGACTTAGTTGTCTGAATTATTCAAAGCTTGCAAATATAGGGTATTATCTTAGGCTAAATAAAAAGTAAAGGGGAAAGTGTTTGAATTATTAATGGATTGCATTGTTTTGAGTTTGTTAACATTGATAATACAGCACTATAAAAAAGTATTCTCAAATCCATGTATTTAGCTATTTTCGGTGCTTATCTATGAAAGCTGCAACTTACTGCTGCAATATAAGATTTTACATGTATAATTGGCTGCTTCAATATAAGATTTTACAAGTGATATCAAGACCCACTAAAGGCCCAAATGAGCAAGCCTTGGCCCAAAAACAGACTCCACAGTCAAACTCACCTCGGCATAGCCGCGCGCTGAAACCACTTCAGTAGAACAGCGAAATGCCCTCAGCGCTACTCACCGCGCTTGGGCTGAAATATCATCGGCAAGACCATTGCTGATCCGGCGCACTCCTTCTCTTTCCTGTGTCGCATTAAATACAACTCTGACTGGTAGGGATGAACCATTTAATGCTCCAATGGCTGAAAAGACCCTCAAGCGGCTTGCCACACGCGCACAGTTTGCAGGCGGACCCCACAGATCATCATTACATGTATCCCTATAAATAGCAAGATGATTTCCCACTTTAGAGGTAACTGTTACTTCAAGAATACACACTTATCACCTTCTCAGAGAGCTAACTTTAGCATCGGAGGGTCTTCGCCGGAAACACTTCCGACCGGAGACTTGTTTTGTAGATTCCGGAGATTACGAGGACAACGGAATTCACACAATGGATACTAAATTGGTGCGGTGAGCATGGACGACAACCTTGAACAATGACTACTCCCCCGAACAAACCAGCAAGACCCCCATTTTCCCCGGGAACCGTCTTATTCCTAGACACTCCGGAGCTAGGAGACAGGGCAGGAACATCGAACCCAGTTACCACCGTTCCACCGGTACAGACAGAAACTCCTACTTCGTCAACACCGGAGGTGTATGAAGGAAAAAGAAGGAAAGAGACAGAACAAGACATGGTGGCTGGGCTTATCAGGCAAAATGAATAACAAAATGTAGCTATGGCCCTTATGCAGAGCATGATGAACGAAATCTTACACTCACGAAAAGAGGAGCAATAAGTGCTTAGGAAACTCTGTCAGGCTAGACAAATAAACAAGTGCGAGGTACGACACACCTCGCAAAACTCCCCATCCGCGACCAAGCAGGACCGCTCACGTTACACATACCGCCGCCCGCAAACGCAGGAGAAGGGAGGAACCTCCACGATTAGGGGAAAAACAAAGATGAAGTCCACAAGGCGGGAAGAGGAGGAATTAGAAGAAAGATCGTCTCAACATAGGGGAAAAGGTTTCGCATCCAAAAAACATTCAAAGTAGTCCTGGGATAGCGAGGGGAGTTCGGCAGGATCCAAGCGCGAGACTCCCACGAGACATCGGGCTGCTAAGGAGAATTTAGAGGTTGTTATAGCTAGGAGAGTAGACGTGCTCCTAGCTGAGAAGGGCATGGAAGCCACCGTACCAGATATTGCCGAAATGGAATCGCTCTACTGCGCCCGCATACATGCAGAAAGATTTTCAAGGGGGTTCAAACAGCCTCGTCTGCGGGAATATTCTGGGATAGGAGACCCCACCGCGCATGTTCGCAACTTCCACCAGTGCATTGAAGAGGCCGACACTACTGATTCTATGCTATGCAAACTGTTCCCCACAACTCTAGTGGCACCCACAACTCACTGGTTTGAGAGCCTCAAGCCGGGATCCGTAACTGCCTTTGATATGATGGCCAAAAGCTTCGCCCTTTACTTTGTCACGTCCATTCCCCCTAGCCGAACGGTCCAAGATTTGCAGATGGTCCGACAAAGGATAGATGAATCCCTTGCTGATTTCATAGAAAGATTCCAGAAAGTGGCCCTCGAAATTAGGGACTGCAACATAGATATAGCCTCTGAAGCATTAGCCAGGAATTGCCGAAGTGCTGACTTAGCAAAAGATATCTCCACCGAAAGACCCACCACATTGGCCACACTAATGCAGAAAGCCAGGAAATGGGTGTGATGGGAAACTCATAAAAGAAACATGAGGCAAATCGAGGCTGCGACAAGAGAGGAACCGGCCAAACGACGAGACTATGGGAAGTGAGAACCAGAGTGTCGACAAACCTACCGCCCAGAAATGGTGAGAAGGGAGGTGGAGGAATTTCCCCGTTCAATGCTAAGAGGAAAGAAGTGCTGATGTGGATCGAGAAAAACAGGGAGGGCATCAGATACCCCCCTAAAATGAGATATAATGGAAAGCCGAGAACTTACTACGAATTCTATAAAAGCGAAGGCCATGACACCGAAGATTGCAGAGAGTTGGCTCGCAAATTGAGCAAGAAGGCTGTTGATGGTCTACTGAACCGTTTCCTCCAGCATCCGCCGAGGGAGGAGCGGCGAGAGGAAGGGGGAAGAAATCCCCGTCGGGAACGAGGCTATCAACCACCTTGCCGAGATAATGGGACAGGCTATCAACCTCCTCGCCGTGACGCCGAAGCAGGTAATCACCAACAGCATCGTAATGTCAAAGATCCTCCATCCAGAGGAGTGATACATGTGATCTCCGGGGGGATTATCCAGAAAAAATGGAAGAGGGGGAACACATTCGATTATGATAATACGAATAGAGGGAGTGAGACGTATTACTCCTTTGCCTAGGAAAAGAAACCTTCACCACACAATGATGCCTTGGTGATTGAAATGATGGTGGAAGGATACCAGGTATGCCGTACGCTAGTAGACACGGGTAGCTCGGTTAACGTGATGACTAGAAAAGTATATGAGGCCATCAGAGGGAACCCCTATCACCTCGCTATCCATCAGGCACCGTTGATTGGTTTGCACGGTCATGCTGTGCGCGTATGCGGATCAGCAAGGTTATCTATGGCATTGGGAGATAAGGGCCCTAAGTGGAGGACACGACCCGAATTTCTTATAGTAGACATCCCGCTAATGTACAACATAATCCTGGGGCATCCACTCATTATCGGATTTGAAGGTGTCATTAACCTCAGATACCTCACTCTTCAAATACCGACACACCAAGGAATAGCCACCGCCCGGGGAAATCAACAAGCTGCTCAAGAGACGTACTTGATGTCCCTAAAGGGCGAACCTCTATCGGTAGAGGATGAAATGGATCAGGGGAAAGTTGCCGAACCGGCGGATGTGATGAAAGTGGTCACACTAAAAGAAGGGAAAGAAATCCGCATGGCTGGGGAATTAACAGATAAAACCAAGGAAGAAATCCTAACGGTATTGCGTGAAAAGGTCCAGGCCTTTGCATGGACCTCGACGGACCTCAAAGGTGTTAGCCCTGAGGTCGAAGAACACAGGTTGAATGTTCTTCCTCAGGTGAAACCAGTCAAACAAAAGCGAAGAAACCATGCCCCGGAGAGACAAAGAGCCATAGAAGAGGAAGTATCTTGCTTACTTCAGGCCGGACACATCAAAACGGTCTGCTATCTCGATTGGATTGCCAATGTGGTACTGGTCAAGAAATCAAATGGCAAATTCCGCACGTGCGTGAACTTCACAGAGATAAATAAGGCATACCCAAAAGACAGCTACCGTCTCCCTAGCATTGACATGTTAGTAGATGCTACGGCAGGCTATGCCATGTACTCCATGTTAGACGCAGCGTCGGGGTATAATCAGATACCCATGGCTGAAGAAGACAAAGAAAAGATGGCGTTCATCACGCACGAGGGAATATATTGTTACAATGGCATGCCCTTCGGCCTTAAGAATGCTGGGGCCACATATCAAAGAATGGTTAATGAGATTTTTGGGGATATGATAGGAAAAGAGGTAGAATTATACGTGGATGACATGATCGTCTAGAGAAAATCCGAAAGAGAGCATGCCACTGACATAGCCAAAGTTCTTACCCTCCTGGAGAAATACGGGCTGAAGCTGAATCCAGAAAAGTGTGCCTTCAGCGTAATTGGAGGAAAATTTATGGGGTATTTGGTCTCGCAGAGGGGAATAGAAGCTAACCCCGACAAGATAAAAGCGGTACTTCAACTCAAAGAACCCCAAATCATCAAAGACGTTCAGCGGCTCAATGGTAAACTCAACGTCTTAAGCCATTTTATCTCCTATGCAGCACGACGTTGTATCCCATTCTACAAAGCCTTGAAAACAAAGAAGTTCGTATGGGGGGAGGATTGCGCTACAGCTCTGGCCAAGATCAAAACATTTTTTGTCTCCCCTCCTTTGCTGAGTCACCCCGTCACCAGTATGCCCCTGTATCTCTATCTTAGCACATCGGAGGAGGCAGTAGGAATGGTGCTCGTCAGAGAAGAGGCAGCGGATCAGTTCCTGGTATATTATAGAAGCCGCGCGTTGAAAGGTGCCGAAGTAAAATATGGCTGAATGGAAAAGCTGGCATTCGCTCTAGTAGTATCTTCTCAAAAATAGTGCCACTACTTCCAAGCCCACACAATCATAGTACGAACTGACCTGCCACTTAAGAAAGCACTTCAGCAGCTCGAATCTTCAGGGTGCCTCGTCGAATGGTCCCTAAAACTTACAGAGTTCGACATCCGCTTTGAACCAAGGACGGTGATGAAAGCGCAAGCTTTAGTAGACTTTGTGCAACAGGCCCCACCCCAGAAAGAGCCACCGGAAGCAGCATGATGTATGTTCATAGACGGTAGCTCTAACAGTGCTGCAGCTGGTATTGGAATTTACATCAAAGGTCTAAAAGGGATAGTGATTCGGCAGGCTGCTAGGTTGGAATTCAGGGCCTCCAACAATGCAGTGAAATACGAGGCGCTAATCTTTGGGCAGGAGATTATCAAAGCCATCAAACCAGACAACATTAATATATTCAGCGACTCTAGGCTGGTAGTCAAATAATTTGGCGGGGAATACAAAGCCAAAAATGAGGTCATGAAGTAGTACCTCTCCCGGATCACTCCCTCATCAAGGATATACACCGCGAGGGTATCGAAATGACTATTAAACAGATCCCTAAAGCATTGAATGCTGAAGCTGATCGAATGGCAAAAGGGGCATCAGGTGCGGAACAGGAGATCTTACTCCCCTGTATTCTTTTGTGTATAAATTCCCCCAGCGTGCCAGTAATTGAAGTGCTACAATCGAATGTGGAGGATGAATGGTTTACCCCCATCAGCAAGTACTTAGAGCATAATGAACTACCTACGAATGCATGCATGGCTCAAAAATAGTGAGGAAGTCCTTTCCCTACGCGATGATTGGCGGACAATTGTACCAAAAAGCTATTAGCCATCCATGGCTGAAGTGCATGGGCCGTGTCAACGTCGATTACATATTGCGTGAGGTTCACAAAGGCCTCTGTGGTGCGCATGAGAAGAAGGATGCAATGGTTCGAAGAGCCAAGCTAAAAGGCTTCTATTGGCCAACTATGGAGCTAGAAGGCAAAAGAATGGTCCAATCTTACCAAGCCTTCGCCAAAACATCATCAGCGCCGACTAGGCTGAGATCTATAATCCAGGCTGCATAGCCCTTCACCCTCTGGGGTGTAGATCTGGTAGGACCCTTACCAAGGGTGAAATAGCAGAAGCGCTGGATTATTGTGGCTGTTGATCACTTCACCAAGTGGGTAGAGGTTGAACCCTTGTCAGCAACACGCCGAAACAGGTCACTTCTTTCTTTACTAAGAACATAATGTCACGCTTCGGCATCCCACATACAATCATAGCGGACAATGGGACACAATTCAATTGCCATGCATTCAAATGTTTCTGTCAGCGACTAAAGATACGACTCTGCTTCTCTAGCGTTTCCCATCCTCAGATAAACGGCAACTAATCGAACCGTCTTGGAGGGGATCAAAACTAGAGTCCAGGAGCATAGTTCGGCGTGGCTAGAGGAACTTAACAACGTCCTTTGGTCCTACAGAAACACCCCCCGAACGGTGATGGGTGAAACACCTTTCCTCCTCACCAATGGAACAGAGGCGGTGGTCCCGGTTGACATCGGTGCACCTAGCGCGAGAGTAGCCAACTACATTAACGGAGCTTCAAATGATGATTTGCTAAAGAACAACTTGGATTCGTTGGAGGAAAAGCGAGAGCAAGCTCTCATACGCATGACAAAATACTAATGGCGCATCGCCCTCATACTCAACAAGAAGATTAAACTTCTAACATTCCAGGAGGGCGAGCTAGTCCTTCGCAACACGAAGGAATCACAAGCAAGGGAAGGGTGAGGAAAGCTCGATATTAAGTGGGAAGGCCCGTTCAAAGTGACAAAACGAATAGGGGGTAGCGCCTACAAGTTGTCCACCATTCGGGGAAAAATTCTACCTCGCACATGGAATGCAGCATCCCTTCAAAAGTTTTACCTAGGAGCCTGATAAGTAATGTCTCATATATCTATTCATAGATTATGTTTTGTAAACTTTTAGGGTAGTGAAAATATAGCATTTCGCGAATCTCTTCCATTAAATGAGCAGATAACCACGTTAAACAGCCCACAGGGTTAGATTAACGAGATCCCCTCGGTGCTATCACGCTTTGGAATTAAAGCAAGTTAAAAAGCCTACAGGGTCAGATCAACGAGATCCCCTCGACGCTATCACACTTTAGAATTAAAGTAAGTTAAACAACCCGGAGGGTCAGATCAACGAGATCCCCTCGGCGCTATCACGCTTTAGAATTAAAGCAAGTTAAACAGCCCGCAGGGTCAGATGAACGAGATCCCCTCGACGTTATCACGCTTTGGAATTAAAGCAAGTTAAATAGCCCACAGGGTCAGATTAACGAGATCCCCTTAGCGCTATCACGCTTTGGAATTAAAGCAAGTTAAACAGCCCACGGGGTCAGATCAACGAGATCCCCTCGGCGCTATCATGCTTTGGAATTAAAATAAGTTAAACAACCCACAAGGTCAGATTAACGAGATCTCCTCGGCGCTATCATGCTTCAAAATTTAAAGCAAGATAAAACAGCCCGTAGGATCAGATCCCTGAGATCCCCTCGGCTCTAGCATGCTTTAAAATTTAAAGCAAGCTAAAACAACCCGTAGGGTCAGATCCCCTTGGTGCTTTCACTCTTTGGGACTAAAGCAAGTTAAAATAACCCTGAGTCAGATCCCCCAGATCCCCTCAGCGTTCGTACACTGAAATTAAAACAAGCCCAAGGCTCTCGCTGAACAGCATACAAGCCAATTAAAGCTACAACTCAATTATTTCAGCATATAATAGAAAAGTTATGTAAATCTTTCTCTTTCGACGGTCAATCCAAACAGAAGAACCAACTTCTCATCTTAGTTATCAAAGAGCAACAAACAAGCAAATTCAACACAAACTATGTATTTAACAACTTAATAACACATCCCATCGACAAGCGAAGCAAATATCAACATGAAAAAATTCCATTGATATAAATTATAAGGTCACAAAGTCGAGCCTAATAGCTACAGAAGTTCAAAATTTAACAAACGAAGAAGTACAAAACAAAAAGAGGTGGAGAGGCATGCTAGAGGCCATCAAGATTGAACCTCTACAAAGGACACATTGAAATAAGAGGGCTCTGGTACGGGAGGCCCAAAGATACGCTCATCTTCTTCCCAACGGCCGAGGGTCTCATCCGGTGGAGCTATCTGGGCAAGATCATCAATATCAGCCTCGGGAAACTTAACGTGCATCGCGCGAAGAAAGGTAGTTCGATAGCTGAGGTGATCCTCCCACCAGTCTTCGCGGGTTTGCTTGACCTTCAGCTTGTACTTGTCCCTATGACGCTCGTATTTATGCTGACCCCTTCGCGGGTATTCCCTTCAACGACAGTCCTCTAATACCTAACCCATTCTCCGCGTTCTCCAAATCCTTTACCACCTTTGCTTTCTTCTCCTCCTCCCTCACTGCCTCAGCCCTCAAATCCTTTATCAGCACCTTTAGCCTTTTCTCCTCAGCCTCCACCATAGATTTAACTTTGGCTAACGCCAACTCATGCTTCTCCTCCAATCCCCACATTGTGTTGATCAGCTCCTTCCTCTTGCCCCTCAGAATATTCCAAGTCTGCAAGAGCTTGAGTTAGCTCTGTGGCCTCTTTCTTGCCTATCTCCCCCAATTTCCGAGCAGTCTCCTCCAACTCAGTGAGAGTGTCATGCTCTTGCTAAACCTCCTTCAGCTGCTTAGCACTGCCTTGGGAGGCGGCATAGGCAGTCTCCACCTGACTCTGTGCCTCAACTAGCACCTTCGCCATAGGCCCCCAACTCGGCAGGGCCCATGGTACTGAAGCGCGCATCTTCGCTAGGGAGTTCGGTGTATCGTGTTCGCCACTTTCCTTGTTCACAAGATTTGGCTATATATCAACGGTGCCAAAAACTTGTTCACAAAAAATATAGGTCTTGTCAGTACCTCTTATCAAATAGAAAAATGATGATAACTGCAAGTATATAGTTGCGATTTAGTTTTAAAAGATATCGATCCCACAGGGAAGGACTAGTTCTAAAGATCAACAAGGAAGATAAGATAAAAAGAAAAAAAAATAATGTATAGTTTGTTTGGATAGGAGGGTTAGAATGAAATATGAGTAAATATAGGTATGAAAGATTAGAGAATTTAAATATATAGATTTTCCCTACGAAATAAGGAAAGCAGAGAAAACATGCAAGTTCAACAAAGATTTTACGATTCACTAAACTAATATAAACTTGGTTCTAAATACTCAGATGTTCAATTATTCACCGCAGAGCAACACATGAAATGACTTTTCTAGATCTAGCGCAAACGAATTAAGACTATCATATAAACCTGGACAACATCAATACTATGCTTAGTACGGGTTACTCTCACATAGCCACATTTAGCAAGTTACCATTCCAAAAATGTTATCTCACTAAACAGCGTTATATCACAGATCCAGTGATTATACATGATATTGTTAACCCTGAAACTACTCTTAAAATTAACTCCAACTCATATAACTTGATTAACATAAAAGACTTAGCATGAAATACGCATTACGATATATAGACATATCATAAACTTCAAAATAGAAGTATAAGTAGAAAGCAAAGCAAAGTTGTAAGGCATGTGATAAGTGTATAATTACACTTATTATCACATTAATTTTATACAATAAACACTATAGTTTTAGTCACTTTTATACTTCGTATAAAAGATTTCACATGGTATGTAGTTGTTTTTTATGCAAATGCAGATGCTAGGTAAATCTTGGGAGTAAAATGATCTAAAGTGGAATTCTATGAAAAAAGAGTGAAAAAGGTGCAAAAAGATGCGTGGAACTTAAAGATTTTGCTTAGGATCGAAGCTGTCGAAGATCGGTGAAGTTACAAGAAGAATTCTGAGTAAAACTCAATTCATTATCGCAACAATCATTCACGGTCGTGACTTGTTTACTTCAGAAATAGAAGATTGCCAATCAAAGATTCACGGTCGTGACATGTATATCACGGTCGCGACATGGACGGTTTTCTGGCATTATCTTTTTAACTAACAACCGCTAGATAAGCATGATCAACCGCCATTAACTACCAACGAAGAGACACCTATCAAGAGTCAACCAATCATGAAAAGGTGCTTATCCATTGTGGATTAATCAAAGCTTCTCAACCAATCATAATGAAGAGATGCAATCTTTCACCAATGGACACAACCCTTCGTTTGGATAAAGGCAACCCTTCGAACTCTATAAATAGGGCTCCAATTCCAACCAATTTCGTGGAATACATTCAGTGCAATAAAGGAAGTGCGGAGAAAAAAGGGTTACGCATAGTGTGTGTGTGTGTAGATAAATTCGCTACGTTCTTAGGTGTTAGCATGAAAATGTTTAAGTGATTCGAATCCTTGTTTCGATCACTAGATTTCTCTATATTCTCGAGCGATTGTTGTATAAGTGTACTTGCAAATCACTTATCAATAAAAGTTTTCGTTCTTCAATATTCATTTGTTCAATATTCGCAAAGAATAGCATCCTAGCGGAGGTTCAGTATGGGTTGAGACCGAATTCAAAGCTGACGTAGGAATTGCGGGAATTGATGACTCCAATTAAAGAGTGGATACGGTTTGATCAACTTTAGCTTTCACTTGCATACCTTACAACTTTGCTTTGCTTTCTACTTATACTTTCTATTTTGAAGTTTATGATATGTCTATGTGTCATAATGCGTATTTTGTGCTGAGTTTTTTATGTTAATCAAGTTATATGCGTTGGCGTTAATTTTAAGAGTAGTTTCGAGGTTAACAATATCGTGTATAATCACTGGATCTGTGATATAACGCTGTTTAGTGAGCCAACATTTTTGGAATCGTAACTTGATAAATATGGCTATGTGAGAGCGACCCGTACTAAGCATAGTACTGATGTTGTCCAGATTTTAATAATTGTCTTATTTCGTTTACGCTAGACTTAGAAAAGTTATTTCATGTGTTGCTCTGCGGTGAATCGTTGAACATCTGAGTGTCTAAAACCGAATCTGTTAGATAATCTAGAGGGTCAGAACAACTTTGTTAAACTTGCATGTTTTCTTTGATATAGTTGTTCGTAGTGAAAATCTATTTATTTAGAGTTTCTAATCTATCACATCTATACTTACTCAACTTTTCGTTCTAATCTTCCTACCCATAAAAATCTTTAATCTATTTTTATTTTATTTACTTTTACACTTCCCTAGTTATCTTTAGACCGGGTTCCTTCCCTGTGGGTTTGATATCTTTTAAAACTACATTGCAATTGTATACTTGCAGTTATCATCATTTTTCTATGTGGTAAGGGATATTGACAACACCTACATTTTATATGTGAACAAGTTTTTGGCATAGTTGATAGCCAACAGTTCATGAGATTTTGGAACCATATTTGATTAAACTTATCAATAGAAAAGTGGCGAACAATGAGGTACCTTTATCAGCACAATTTGTTCAAACAACAACAACAAAATCATCTCCAACAAGTCCTAAAGTTCAGGTGACGGCTCAAAGGAGAATAGGCAGCCCATCAAAATTAAGGGCAGCTGATGTGCCTGCCCAATCACAGCCTAAGAATAAGCTGAAATTGAAACTAGGTTACAGAGGGAAGCTGAAGCCAAATTAAAGTTAGATGAGAAAGAAGCTGCTACTGCAAAATCATCCTTACCTCCTCCTCTAGAATTTCCAGCCAAGGTCCAAAATATGACTACAACTGTGCTTGAATAAGGTCTAAGTGATTAGAAGAGGAAGTTCAAGGATGTTATGGAAGGGTTTCTCAACAAGAGGCTAAAAAAGCCAAAGAGGATAAAGATTTTTTCAGTCTAGGAACTCTTAAGGAAGTGGAGAAATTGGTCTCCAAGATAAAAGGAGTCTAAAAGAAGAGGACTGCCACTGTCAGACCAAGGAGATCACTACAAGTTGTTAGTGGTGAGGATCATATAGAATTCATCAAGTAGGAAGAATATGTTCTTCTTTAGGA
>CATIWQ010104783.1:0-19858 GCA_949673415.1 Euphorbia schlechtendalii
TCTTAAATACGCATATTCGCGCTTAGGTCATTTTTTTATTTTAAATGCATGGTTCACGTATAGAAAAAGCAATAAATCATCCACAAAGCGGAATAATAAACCATCCACAAAATAGTAAGTAAATACGGAAAATAAAAATTACAAGGCTTTTAAGAATCGAGGATGCAACCGCCCGCTACCCTATTAATTACATTTTCTGTAAAAATATATGCAATACCCGAAGGAAAATAAATCCTAAGCATACACCTAAGCTACATCCACAAAGATTTGCACGAAATATGGCACATATGTTCAATTTGATATTAGCAAGGCCCGGGTGGCCTAGTTAAAACATCGACGATTTAAAAGTTGTTAATTTAAATAAAAAATTGGTTCATTTTTATTTACACGTATGTTGATCAATTTTATTAGTGAAAATGATTACATGGCATAAGGTGAAGTCTGTTATCCGGGAATAATTTTAATTCCCTTCGTTAGGGTATTCTAACATAAAAATAAAGAAAGAAATAAAGATGAAGGAGAGATTACAACATTATTTACATAAAAAGAAATAAAAATATTCCTGGGTACACAAATAAAATAAGAAAAAAAAGAGGAAAGTAGATGAAAGAATGAAATTCGCAGCTCTAGGAACTCAGAGGCTTACCCTTGCGGTATGAATCCACTTCGGCGTATCCGTTCGATCCCCGGGAGTGTTCCTCGTTCGTTTTTGTAGTTAATTGTAGTTTAATTGGAAAAATAAGTGTTTGGTTGAAAAATAAAGTGTTTACTTATCCAGAAGATAATCAGACTCGGATTCTAAATTTGTTTTAGACCCGAGAATATCTGAGGATTTAAGAAAAAATAGATGAAGAAATTTAATTAAAAGATGAAGAGATTTGGGATCCAAATGTGTTTTGGATTCGAGAAAAATTAGAAGAAAGAGAGATATTGTTTGTATTTTTTTTATCTGACGGAGAGGATTTTCTCTCAATTTTTGCTATCAGATAATTTAGGAATTTAAAATAAAAAGGGACGCTAGTGTTTTGATTTAGGAAAAGCTCTTACCTATTTAGGAGATAGGATTTTATCCTATTTAAAGGAGAGTAGTGCAGACGGTAGGAATCTCAATTTTCAGAGAATTGAAAACAGTAGCAACGTTGGCTTTATAATTGTTTTACTTTTGTTTGCTTTTGAATAAAAGTTTCAATCTTTAATTCAATTATGTGTGGCTAAGTTCGTTTATCTTTCGATTAAGGGTTTGTCTTGAGGCGAGTTATTAATCGTGAGGCCTTGTTCTCCTTCCGTTCTTAATTTTCAGTTTTCAATCAATACCGGTAATATTTCTCAATTGTTATCTTTTGATTTCTTCAATCCGGCCAATTGGTGTTTTCGAAAGATTAATATACAGTCATTCTTAATTTGTTTATGCTATCATAACAAGTTAGAAACTTTGTGAGAAACGATTTCTACTCAAGTTTTCGTGGTTTGATTGGATTAATTCAACCTTTTCATGCTATCATAATTTGTTGAATTAAAATTGGTTCTTGTTGCTTAAGGCCTTTTTGGAATTAAACCTTGTCAGCTATTCCTACAAGTGCGTTCTGAAATTGAGAATTCCGAATTAGCTAACTAATTTGGTTTCTGCCCTTTTGAAGATTTTATCATGCTACTTCGTGATTAAACCAATTGATTAATAAATTTAGAAATCTATCTTTTATGCCCGTGATCGATTGTAATTAGCCGAAAGCATCCTTTATCGGAAGAGTTTTAAATCAATAGTTTTTACTCTTTCAAATTTCAATTTTAATTCTTTATTTTTCTCAAGCAACCAACTCCTTTAAAACCCCTCATTCTTTTATTTTTATTGCATTTTCTTAGTTGTCATCAAGTTAAATTGATTGCGTAGTCCCTGTGGAGACGATCCCGCTTGCCGCTACTGCAAATTTATTTGTTTAGAGTCAAAGGGTTTTATAAATTTTATTTTTGACGGTTTCGACGATGCGTCAGGTTATATAGAGATGCACCTGGCCAATTTCATTTATTTATGAATTATTATAACTTGTCTTTACATTGTACACATATTTTCAAAGACAATGCATATAATAATATATTTTAATAAGACCATTACGTATGGTTATATTCCTTGCGTGTTTGATGGAAAACTTGACATTTTGTAGAAAGCTGCTTGTTTCTTATTTTTACCGGATTGTTACTGCTATTGGTTGTTAGTGGCAACATGTTTATAGTAAATTTTTATCAAAAAATAGCACAGGAAAATGGAAGCCCTGCGCAAGACATTAACTAGAGGATCTAATTTGGATTATTTGAGAAAATATATATTCCACAGCCGTTGTATGATGATTCGCGTGTTTATAAAGAAATTGACTTTATTGGCTTATATTATTTGTGAGAAAATAAAGTTACACGAGAGATTGCCTAAAAAGAGACATTTCTAGCGCGAATGTCCGAATTTGCACCCTATGCAGCCAAACTGAGGAAACAAATGCAGTAAACATTTGGTTCAAGAATATCAGTAACAGGAGTACCGTTTTCATTTTTGGATTCTGTATAAAAGCAAAGGACATCATCAAAATTAGTAAATTACGGTAATAACTTAATAACAGCACCCCGTTATTTACAGTTAAAGTAATAGAATGACTAATCAAATTGCATAACTTATTCAAGTAACTGAAACTACAAAGAAAAACGATAATAAATGATTCCTACCTCTTCCCATTATCAATGAGTAAAATACAGCCTCATAATTCAACATTGTAGGTATTCTAGTCCAATCTACAATACCAACCACTTAGAAACTTCAAGAAATTTGAAAGCGAAAACAACACTCTACTTGTGCTTCTATGATGTATTTTTTTCAAATTCATATTGTTAGAGTGCGACTATGAGACTCAAATCCAATGAAACGATTCTCTTCTCGACTTCTACAACTTAATAGTCTAGAAATGAGTAAGAGTATGAAGAAAGGGGGGCAAATTGCCCTGTGATTAGATTAGATTGAACATACAACTTTGATTTCCCTCTTAAACAGGTGAAAAAAATTTTAAATAGACTGTAATGGCAAAGATATAAGAAGAAAGGTATTGTACGATTTTCGTTTTGAAGGGTTTTCTCATTTGAGGGGGCTGAACATACGAACATTACTCTGTCTGTTACTCAACATTGCTGCGATCAAAATCTGAATTGAGGGTCGACGTCCATTGCCCAAGCAAACTTAGCCAGGAGAGATTTATTGAATATCTGAAATTATCATATAAACTCGCGTTATTCCCACAGGCTTGCAATTGTTGTATTCACTTTAACAGCAGTAACAGAAACACAACAGATTCATCCAGAAAACAGGAAAAAGAACAAATAGGATATGTCACCTTTTCAATGGGAACCTCGTGGCGCTTGCACCAAGCAACAGTGATTCTAGGATCAAGGTAATTGATCTTGGAAGTGCCAAGTGCCACTGTTTTCAGATCTTCTTTAGTCCTCATATCCAGTTCCATTTTCTCAATCCTCTGACTGGTTGTTACTATCTTCTTCTGTATGCTGTATCCATTTAATCAAGGACAGTAAGATAGATAGACGGTCCCATAAACCATAAGAACATAAGTTGAACAAGAGGTTTTTTTTATGATTACGCTTCAGGAGACAAGTTCCTCTTTTGCTTTCCATCAGCATCCTTCAATGGAGGCTTCCCCTTCTTAGCCCTCTCCAAATCGGTTTTGAGCTCTTTTAGAGTCGCCTGCAAACAAAACAAGATGAAACTAAGTCTAACACAGCATAAACTACATAAATGCCAACAGCCATTCAAAAATATCAAATTTCCATATGTCAAATATTTTGAACAAGTTCTAATGCCCAAGATAAATGGTCACTGTGCAAATATGCTCCTCAATTGTGTTTAACAAAAAAATTAATTACCTTAAGTGCATCAATTTTCTCAGTCAACTTTGACATTTGAGCACCATGAGATTTGGATATAGTCCGTTGATGATTACAAATGATGGCAACCTGCAGTAAGTGAAATAATTAAAAAAAAATAAGATGCAATCTACATAATAATACTAACCGACTCTCAAGACTGTTTTAGAAACGCTGATTATACCTCCTTATTTGCTTTTTGATAAATGACAGCTTTTTCTGCAACATCCCCATCCTCCGTTTCTTCATATAACTATCAGAATCAAGAACTGCACTTCATAAGGATAACAAAGAAAATACGAAAGTAGGAACAAATTTCAAGAGCAAATAATGACTAAAATTTGAGCACAAAAATTAAAAAACTGAGTTACATCTGTCATTCCAAACACCACGACAGCATGCGTAAAGATTTATGTTAATCCTAAATACAAAGACTCAATAGATGGAAATTGGATTAAAAATGTATGCTCACATCCATGGATTACTGGGATATTGTGTTTAACCAGATTTCAGCATAAACTAGTAAGAATTCATAAGAGCCCCTATTTAACCTTTTCATCCAAAGTGATTGATGCATTGTATGTACGAAATACTTTCGCTGTAAGGCCAGGCATGAGTTCCTTCAGGTGAGCATTTAGTTTACTGGTATCCAACTGGTCAAAAAGGTCATCAGTTTGCTTTTTTCCTGGGACAAATCAGAAAACATGTTCATAAGCTTCAATTATTACCAATACGGAATTGTAAAATGAATGATTACATGCTCACTTTTTTGAAAGGTTCCAATTGCGTCGTACACTTCAGGCTTAACCTCCACAGTGTTTTCGTATCTAATCGAATCTTTACCAAGAAAGTCAAACTAAAATACAAAACATAAATGCATTAAAAAAATATAAACACCAACTGAAAATTTTCCATGTATAAATGGCCACTGCAAAACAAGTGGAAATAAACAAGAACAGAAACCAATATCTTTTGAAAGAGTTTTAGAAAGTGAAACTGAAAGTGCCAGAACCCTTCATACCTTTAAATTATAACTTCCAGGAATACATTCTACATTTGCTACTTTTAGAGTACAGCAACCAACAGTATCAGCTTCATCATCATCCTAAATAAAGTCAACAATTAGATGAGGAAAACACAAGAACATGATGACTCAAAACATGAGTTGCAATGCTTACAGGCAATAACTACTAAATTCATAAAGGTAAAAAGCATAAACAAGAAGATCATTCAATGTAAAGACTTCATGCAAGCTGAAAAGTTATGAAAAGCAATATAGAGTACATATATATCAAGTTACCACCTCTTCGGTGCAATAGAACATTTGATAGGTTTTAATCATCCTAGAAGAGGCAAATTTTGTACAAATATATCAAGTTACTGTGGCGCAATATAACATTTGACAGGTTTCAACCATCCTAGAAGTGGCAAATTTTGCATTAGTTGCCTCCCCATGAGCACCAAAAGCAATTCATACTTCTCAACCTCAGACACTTTAAGAATCAATAATACTGCAATTGTTATATACTTAGTTACTTATATACTTACATACCTAATTAATTTGAACTTTGAAGAAATAATATAGCAATCACAGTAACAAGAAAGAACCAATTGAGGAACTACCCCAAGTTCACAACACAAACGGAAGAAAATTTGGTCTTAATCAGGTGAACGTAAATTGCCACAAATATGAAAATATCTTATGCCTTTCAATGCCATTTTAAATGTGATATCAACATTCAACCCCACAAGTAAAAGTCTAAATCAGCATTATGTTCAAGCACTATGGGAAGTAAAGGTCTTGGAGTTAAGATTCAAATATTACGCATAAAGTTTACTGTATGTCTATCATTATCAGATTTTGTAACTAATTTCACATTTAATGGATCCCAGAACCCAACAGCCTGCAATCTGATACAATGCATCATAGCCGTTATAACAGATACATACAATACAAAACATCAGAAAAGAATTAAAGAGAGTAGACTACAATAAAAAAAACATATACAGGAAAAATGAAAGCAGGTGCTATACCTTCTCATTGCCTGCCCTAAGGGCTAGTTTATCAATAAGATAGGTGGCAACTGCTATTTGTTTCTTTGTGAGATCTTTATTCTTGAAATCCTTTTGATAAGCTGCTCTGATGTTGCATATGTAGTCCTACATAGAAACACAGTTAATTTGTAGAGGATATTCTACAAAATACTCAAACGGTAACAAGAGGTTAGAAGGGAAATACCTTCAGCTTCCTTGCTTTCTCATATTTCTCCTTGTCACTTTGGCCCTTCAAGGCACTGCTAGCTGCCAAGAAAACATACTTAAATTCTTTGGGATTGATAGGATCATTCCAGAAAGCCAACCATGTAACAGTGTTATCATGCTTCACTTCCTTCCAGCTGCAAGAGAAAAATCAGAAGTTCAATTCACCTAAAATCATCCCAGGCATACAGCAGCACATTACAAGAAAGTGCCTCCCTCCAACATTGAGACGAGATCAAGTGAAACAACCTTTCACCAGGAATAGGGCATTCAGGAATTGGGGCATCCTTCCCAATATTTATGGTAATGTCACCGGGTCGAATCCGCTTTTTCAGTTTTCCCATCTGATAACCATCAACAAATAATGAGCTAATCAAGTAATTCAAGATAGTTTAATCAGAAAGACAAGTACAAATTTGGTTATAACCACCAAATATACAAAAAAAAAAAAAAAGTAGACTGCTCCATATCATTATTGTTGATGTGAAAGATGTTGCTAACCTTAGGATGCTCTCCTCGGCCTCGAAACAACCCAGGTGGTTCAACTCTGAAATTTCCAACCTAAGATTGAAAAAAGCATTGAAAATGCTAGACTTTATATAAGTTACAACAAAGAAAACACCAAGGACAACAAGGTGTTTGAAGAATCGTAAATATGTGCATATTACTGTTGATTGTGGATAGTAAGTCAGTTCCTTGTAAGAAATAAAACAAAATATTTGGCAGAAAGGGTTACCTTCTCCTTCACACCATCAACAATAGCCCACATGTACTTCTCCTCTTGCTTCAGTTTTTCTTCTTTGATTGCCTTCTTCTCCTGCATGAAAATCAAGTTTAATATCTTATAGGTGAAAAAAAGGAAACTACCATCTGAAAGTTGCTCCGACAGAAGTAAATGCCAGTTTCAATAACAAAAATAGAGCAATTTTATCATGTTACAATGCACAGCAG
This sequence comes from Euphorbia schlechtendalii, assembly GCA_949673415.1. Lineage (NCBI taxonomy): Eukaryota > Viridiplantae > Streptophyta > Magnoliopsida > Malpighiales > Euphorbiaceae > Euphorbia > Euphorbia schlechtendalii. The sequence goes on from CATIWQ010104783.1 coordinate 7,123, forward strand.
CACGTTTTACTGCTAACTATTTGTAGAAAAACACAGGGAAGTCCTAGATTATTTAAAAATGTATCTTATTAGTCATAGATAAAGGCTTGAAAACTGCATTGATGACATAAAACAAAAAAAGACGAGAGAGAGTGAGAGGGGGAGAGAGAGAGAGAGAGAGTCCACAAACTGACTTCAAAACTCCAATAAACAACACTAATACACTAGAAAGTTGTTCCACCAACATATTGTTAGCGGATCAAGTTTGCTAGTTTATACGGAAATTTAAACAATGTCATGAATACTAGCATACTTCTGTAGTCATCTGCTTCTTCTTCTCCTTCTCTTGCGCATGCCAATCATATATTGGGTTGAAATCACAGCCTTCCAAGTTCTGAATAACGTGATTTTTACCCAATAACTTCCGCCAGTCATTCCAGAAATTCTCAAGAAACTTGGGTTTTTGCATGTAATCTGTATCTTTCATCACAGCAAACATTGTTGCCACCTACATCAATAAACAAAAAAATGATAGTAAGAGTCTGAAATCTTTCAGAAGCTATGAAGAACTAGAGGCATCAAGGTCATTCACATGTGGAATTCTTTAAGAAAACAAAGAGAGAGACCTCCTCTTGTTCAGGTGTCAAATTAACTGGCTTCCCCTTGTACAGCATCTTGACACCATGAGGCTTGTACGCTGGAGGAAATATGACACCATTGTGAACCAAGGTCGTCCACTTCTTTTGCCCATCAGACGAACCAGGTTGAACTTTTGTTGACTTGGAATATTTGGTATTTTTCATCTGTTTCTTGTTATTCTTGTTAATCTTTTTGGATGAAGAGGAAACAGCTAGTTTTGATTTTTGCGTAGCAGAAGATAGTTTTTTATCAGAAGAGATAGACTTCTGTTTTCTCTGTGAGAGGGGAATGTCATCCTCATCGTCTACCTTCTGCTCTGCTTTGACGATTATTTGCTTAACTTTGGCTGAAGTAGATGCATCAGAAAGATTAGGTTTTTTAGAGGCCTGATCTGATGAATTACCCTTATCCATAGGTCTCTTAGTCGGCAGAGGAGTAGTTTTTTGCTGCTTGTCCCTTGCAGCGAAACCATTCTGTTCAATTTTTGAAGTCAAAGGTTTCTTATCCTCAAAATTGCCATGCTTGCTGCTCGATGTCCCGACATTTAACTTCATATGGAACTTTGAAGATAAAGGGACCTTATCATCGTCAGAATCTTCATCTTTGACATGACTAGTTGCTTTAACCCCTTCAGTGGAATTTTTGGAAGTTCTGCACAATCTAGCACTCAAGGGTAAACCATCCTCAGAATCTTCATCATCCGTATTTGGTTTACTTTCACATTTAACAGAATTCATCTCTTCCTTCACCATGATATATGCATTCTGATTAGATGTCTGTTTTAACAATCCATCTACAGAACTTGATGCCTTTGAATTCGCCACTGGTGACTTCAATGAAGATGGCTTGACAATCGAACCTGATGCTTTAGGGCTTCCTATAGGATATTTCACAGTTGGCGACTTGGAAGATGGCGCATTGGAAGACGGATTCACTGGTGGCACCTTGGAAGATGAATGAACTGGCTTCGGCTTGGAAGATGGATTCACAGGTGGCGACTTGGAAGATGAATTCACAGTTGACGGCTTAGAAGATGAACTCACAGGTGATGGCTTAGAAGATGAATTCACATGTGATGGCTTAGAAGATGAATTCACAGGGGATGGCTTGGAAGTGGGAACACTACTATTTCCCTTCTGAATATTCAAGTTTTGTCCATTGGAGTTTTGAGACAGAGATAATGGTCTCTTTAATTCTGTATTCGTTTGCTTGCCTTTAGAATTTGAATTACTGCTCCTTTTGAAAACCAAAGGTTCATCATCATCATCATCATCACTGGTCTGATGAAATGCGCCAGCTTTTGCAGATGCTGGAGCAGCCATTGTCATCCAACTAAGCTCTGTGATTGCATGTATCAATATCTGAGGAATTTATCTTTGGTTCAATATCCTAATGAAATAAAGTCACCAAACAATCAACTGCAATTCACAGCATTCAAATAACAAATCACAGTAAAAAAAAGTAAATTTTCTATTCCTGCCTCAGACATCATGATGACTGACGTCGAAAAGAAACCAGCACAATAAACAGAAACACAAAATATATGAAAATCTAAAATAAACCATTAGAGAAATTGGAGAAGAAAATTCAAAATTAACCGAAACCCTACAAGAAAAGCAAAGCCTGCTTTCTCTCTCTCCCACACCCTAAACATTAGAAATAAATACATTACCAAAAAAACAAGATTGAACCAATCAATTTGACAAACCTAATAACAAAAAAAACAGAGGAATGAATTTGAGACCTCAGGTTTATTATACAGCTCATAAGCTAAAAAACGACTTGTGAATTGCTAATTGAACAAATGCATATCAGTAAGATGGGAGCAACACATAATTCAAAGAAGTTCAGCTAGAAACAGAGAAAATCTGAGAATGGGAGGAAGCTGAGGGAGAGGGGTGCAAAATCCACTCTTAGAGGGGTTGTTTTAAGGGTGCTGCTAGGCAACTCCAAGATTTGGCAACGAGATGAGATTTGACACCATGTCATCGGAATCGGAAATAGGTCAGAAACGAAGGCGCCTAATTTGATAATTGACGAGAAAGCACACATAAGAAGAATAACAGTATACCTGATTTGGCGCCGGGAATGAACGGAGAGGACGATTAGATGGACGACGGAGATGAAGGAAGAAAGAGGAAAAGAGGGTTTTGTGAAGCTGAGTTGCGCCGGTGGCCAATTTTCTCTGCAACCTGATAAAATTGCGTTTCAAGTTACAACGTATCACTGAGTTTAATATAATATCCTTTTCTGTGCAAAATACCTCCTTACTTGTATCCTAGTTTTTCAATTTAATCAAAACATTTGTAATGAATTTCTTTTGTTACCAACATGGTGACGTATACAAATATAACTCTGGACCGAGCCCAACAAAACTCGAACATATAATGGATCGTATTTAATTATTATATAAACAATCAAATTAGAATCGATCCGGTTTGAATATATATATAATATTATTAATTGTTAAAATATATATAATCACTAATTTTTAAAATATTTATAATTATTAGTGAGTGTGTTGAGTCGGACTTATAAATGTAGTTCTTAATCAAACTTATCCTGAATATGTATGTTATTCATGTGATTTATGTTAGGCTTGGACATAGTAATTTGTGTCGGTCCGGACTAGCAACCTATTGAACAGGTCTACTTGGGAGCCAAATTTTACTTTGCTCAAAGAAGGGATGGTTTTGCCTTTCAACTCTTAAAATAATATTTCTTAATTTCGCACCGTTGCGATTATAATAATAATAAAGGAAAATCTCCACCATCGAATGTGGACTCGAACCTTTAATGTCGATGATCACATTTTCAATTTCAACCACAAAGCTAAGACTTTTATCACTTCTATTTCAAACTTCAAACTGTTTTTGATAATTCATGTTTTGGGTAAACTTAAAAAACATGACATGTGATTTCACTCATTTTCAAAAACATGCTTTGTGAATTTTTTTTTCAAAAATATATCTTGTGATTTATATTTGTTAGCAAAAAGAGGAAATAAATATTTTTTCTTTCAAGACAATAATGTTAGAAGGGATATATCAATCAATTTGACAATCATATTATTTAAGAATTATATATCAAAATTTGAATAATTTGTGAACATTCTTCATATTATAATTTTTCAAAAATTGTAATCACATTTAAATTATAAAAAATAGGTGTATTTCTCAAAAAAAAATTCTAAATTTTATTAAGATATATTGTATTTTTATTAATTAAGCTTAAAAAATTCAGTTCAAAATTGATAAAATTCTTTTAAATATTCAATAATCACAGACCTCATTTAATAAATTTTTTGAAACCACCGACCCTTTTTGTGAAAAAATTTCCTTAAATCCTGTTTTGTAAATGTGTGAAACCGCATGATTATTGTTTGTAATTTTACCTTATTTGTTATGATAAGGGTAATTATATGGTTTGGACTAAAAAAAGAATTTCAAGAAGTGAAGGATGAATCACATCGACATCACTCTCAGCATCCGACAAATTCCTTGAATACCCAACAATTTTTTTAATGAAAAATTTGCGTCACAAAAATTAAAACTTGCCACTGTTGCTTATAAACAACCGTCATGAGGGGGCTCAAGCAATAGCAAAGAGGAAAATGTAAACTTGCGGACCATTTTAAATCAAAAAAGGTATTCCTTTGCTAGTGAATGGTCTGGTCTGTATTGGAGAAGCAAGTAAATAATGCAAAAGTCAGTATCAACTTTCTCCCATTGTATAAACTACATATGCCTATTAATTGATATTGAAGACAATGAAAGAAAAAAGAAAAATAGTTATATTATATTGCCTTGGTCTTGTAGTCCTTATGCAAAAGCCGATAATTAAAAGAGTTAACCATGAAAAAGGTCTCAATTTAGAGGTAAATCACGTTATCGCAATATTATTACTATGAAGTTCCTTTCATTTTTTACGTTGATTCGATGACCTCACAAGAATTAGTAAATAAATCAATTTGAAGCCAAATCGTGTTTGGAAAAAAATTGGCGTTCATTAACAGATTGAGAAGGAAATGTATGCCATTTTATTCTGATTTCAACTTTGAAAAATGGGCTGGATTTCTCAAACCCAACTTGCTAGATTGATCCATCAAACCCGATAGCATTGACCCCTTTATTTATTAGGGCTTGTAAAGCCCAACCCCCTTGGACTTTACTACCCGGCCCTAGCCCGCTTCAACGGGCCGGGTTTAGACACTCGTTTTTTAAAAAATACCGGCCCGAGCCCGTCGAAGCCTGAAAATTTATGGACCGGGCTTGGTTTTTATATAAATACCTAAGCCCGGCTCGAACCCGGCTCGACGAATAATTTTATTTATTTATTATATATTTATACATTAATTTTATAATTATTTTAAATTCCTATATTTTATCCTATTAAATTTGTATTCTTAATTACAATAAATGTTACTAAATATTAAAGATTTTAAGTAAACAATACAATTATATTGAAAATTTAAACATATTTTGATCTACTTTATAATTTTTTTAACTTAGTTTAATAAAAAAATTTATGACAAAAAAATATTTATGGGCTTGAGTCGGGCTTGGGTTTGACCTTGTAAACCTGGCCCAAACCCGGCCCGAGTCCAAAGTTCTAAAATATGGGCTTGGGCCGGGTTTGGGTTAGCGTTTTTTGTAAAAAAACCCGCCAAGCCCAGCCCGAACCCGCCCCGGCCCGCCCGACGAACAGGTTTATACCTCATTAGTCAATTGGTGATAATTTAAAGTTTTGTTTTCATTGTTTGAACAATAAAGTGATTCCACTTGCTCCCATTTGAATTAGAAGACCAGCAATTGTTAGACATCATTTAACATGTAGTACAACTCACTCACACGAGAGAAAAAAATATCTTGGATATTACAATCAAAACAGGAAAATTATGTATTCAATATATTATTGATAAAATGGGTTTGTATTTTGCATTTATTTATTTAAGAGTAGTTCAATGCAAGGACGGATCCACATATAAAGAAAAAGAGAAATTATATGAAGGACCAAATCCTATACACCAATCCCGTTAAATCATCGATACGTAACCATTTTTCATAATATTACTTATAAAAAATGGTTACATATTAATCATCTAAAGGATAAGGTGCACAAAACTCGATCCTTATTATAAAAACATAAAGGAAAGGTGGTTTAGCCCCCTTTGTAATTTTATATTAATTGTTTTCCTTAGTCGAATTGGCTAAGGCGTATTGTGAGCCCCCTTACTCAACACGTTACAAGTTCGGTTCCTCTCTAGTGCATTTTTTGTAATAATAGAATAATATGTCCAATCGAAAAATGGAAGTTTTCATTTCTTTAATTGATTTTTGAGTTATGGTTCACATTAGTATTTTGTCATAGTATTTAATTCACATGTATGTTAGTGCATATATATTCAAATGTGATTATAACTTTTATAAAATCATAATAAAATGAAAATTTTCTGAAAATTACTCATATTTTTTAATTAATATAATTAAATTATAAGAATGTTGAATTGATTAAAATACATTCTCTAACACTATTATTTTTAGATAAAAATTACTTTTTTTACATCTTGTGCAATTTTGAAATCATAAACAAAGAAATTATTCATAATTAACTTTTTACCAAACGTTTAAACCATACATATATTCGAATTTGACCCCTGAATTAATTAATGTCAGTTTTTAACATTTTTTTAAAAGGAAAAATGGTGAGTAGCGGAGATTCCTAACGTTGACTTGGCGAAGTCAGCCATCACGGTCCACGTATAAAGCTATTACAGTATTTTAATTTTTAATGTCGTATGACATGATTATTTTTACTTACTGTTTTAGGAAGTTCAATTTTACAAAAGAAAACATGATTTTATAAAAATAGAAATATATGATATTTTGACATGATGGAAGTAACATAACCTAACTATATTGAAAAATATAACAAATTTGTTGCGATAATTAGAGTAGAACGTTAAAAAAATAAAATAATATCTAACTTACATTTTTTATAAATTTTATATTAAAAATCCATAACGACATAAAAAATTTAAATATACATTATAACATTAATCGTTTATAGATCTGAAATGATTTTACAAATTAAAAGAAATCAATCATGATACACAAAATTAAAAATCAACTTATAGTTTTTACTAGAAACACATATGTTTGGTTACTCGTGCTATTCCAATACTCAAAACCGAAGGTATGAATATCTTGAAACAAAGTGGCTGTATCAACTCTGCTACCACGGTTAATAATTGACATATAATTTATTCCACATTTCCCCGTCAATTGTACATTGATTAATATATTTTTGTAATAATATATTGATAATAATATTAGTTATGCTACTAGTGGAGAGTAGGGCAATAAAATTAATCAACAAGTGAACATAATCAAACAAATTTAATTAGACGAATTATAGCATGCAACTTGATCGAGCTGACAACTCAGGTTGGGGGCATTACACAAATTAACTTAAGTCCGTAATGCTTTCGTTATGCGATATATTATTCAATTAACTGATATTTGTGAGCTTATTTACTTTGTGCAATAATAACTTTTACAATGCGTGTAAACGAATCATATTTTAACTTTTTCTTACAAATTCATGAGTAAATATCAATGGCATATATATGGTTATGTTAAATAAATTAGTTGTATAAACAAAAATTAAACAAGGGTGTTTTTTAATAAGTTGTAGTTGATTATGATCCCATTAGTATCTTTTAAGCCTTGGTTAGAAAATTACAGGAAGGGTTTTTTTTATCAAAAGAATGAGTTGGCATATACTACATAAGTTTTATGTCTCATCAATACCCGAACTTCTCCCAACATCTTACTGAACTTTTAAAGTGATCTCGTAACTCCCTTAACTTTTAAAACTGTACTACTTTGCTTTCTTGACACCACATGTTAAGTTCTGGCTGGTTTAAGTTTTTAAAGATATCATTTTTCTAATTTTCTCTCTCTAATCAAAGGCTGACACGTGGCATTGAAAGGGGAAAGTGGTGCAATTTTTTAAATTGAATTACTACGAGATCACTTAAAAGTTCATGAGAACGGTATTTTTTTTCGGAGAAGTAATATTGACATTATGCATTTGCATGCTACTCATTTAACACTAAATTACCATAGGCCATATTGATTACTTTGTGTTCAAATTGATTACTTGTTTAACATTGTTTTCACAAACTATTCGATAGTGAAAATGAAAGAAAAGTTGAATTGAATTTTATGAATTCAATTCAATTGATTTTTGAATCAATTTTTTTTATTGGAAACTTCATATTTACATCAAAGAGACAGTGGCGAAGCCACATTATATATGTGAGGTACAATGAGCTCACTTTTTTTAAAAAATAATTAGTATAGATTTAAGGGTAAATTAGATTCGAATCCTAATGAAAATTATTATTGGACCCATATTAATATTAAAGTTATACATTTATTTTAAAAAATACATTTTTTAATAAATGTCTATACATCTTTATAATTCTTGTTCAACTATTTCTTTTACAATTTTATTATGCAATAAAAAATATTCATCTTATTTATAAACTTTTTTCACACGATAAAAAAATTCTAGATTCACCACTTTAAAGAAATCAATCAATTGTTAATGAATTTATATAACACTATTTTCACTTTTCCTTGTATATGACATGCGTGGTTGCAAAGGTCTTAGCATTGTGGTTAAAATTAAAGTCATGTACATGATATTAGAGGTCACATGTTTAATTTGAGTCCACATTTGTGTGAGAATTTTTCTTTATTATTACTAGTAAGCTTATGCATTTTTTTTTTTAAAAAAATGATACTAAATATTTTTGTTTTTACAAATTAAAGCATAGAAGAAAACAATTTTAAAAGTCAAACTCAAATGAATTTTTTTCGATATTTTGTCACCTTTTGGCGTGATTTCTAATTATCTCATTTGCAAGAGATTCAGATCATGAATGAATTGATTACTTTTAATATTTTTTACTACAGAATTTGACAAAATGAACACAATTTGAATAAAATTCCCTCAAAAGTTGGTTTTCTAAGAATTTTACAATTTTTGGGCTAAGTAAAATTATATAATATTTACCAACTAAAAATAACTTTTGTCAAAATTAATTGATAGATTAATGCTACATTTATATGTCATTGTTTTGACACAACATAAACTTTAATTTGAATCAGAGGAAGGTATCCAAGATGCAATGTGAAAGTATGAAAAAACGAAGAAATTGTTTGTATAGCGTGTTGACTAGCTAGGAATCAAAGTAGGTTTGTATGGAAGTTTACATTTGATTAAATTATTTTTCATAAATTATATGTCTATCTTAATTAATAGTGTGCTGGAGATGAGCTTATGAAGAACGACTTTAAATTATAAAGCCAATATAGCGAAGAAGTTAATTTCCATCAATTCAAAAATCGTGAAAGAGCATGGAATTATATAAATTGTCAACGTGTATAATTGGGCCTCAATTAGCAAATAGATAGATAAAGCTTGGTCTTATAATCAAGGCGATTCCACTTGTATTGAATAATATGTGTTTAATTATATTGACACCTCAGAATTATGTGATTGTACTCTAAATTATAATTAATTTTACTAATCATAAAATTTTGTGGTGCAAAAACATAAAATTTACTATTCAGATTCAATTACTCGTTTTCATGTCTTCATTAATTTCGAAACTTGTTTTCATTTTTTATGTCCATTTTACTAATTTCTAGCGTTTTACTGGTATACCAAATCTAAAATTTGGTTTTTTTGTCTCAATATTTCTGAAATGAAACTTACTGACAAAAAATATTTTTGAAATAAATGCATATGCTTTAAATTTACATTTGATGTATAGTAAAATTTGGACACGGTGAAAATAAAATTCCACAGCATTACTTATAATCAATGCAATTAAATTGTACTCAATTATAAATTTACATTGAAATAAGTTCGATTCAGTACCGATAATTTGTTACCATCGCATTTTTAGATGTATCAACTGTGCTACACTTAATTAATAATAAATTGTATTCTTTGAGAACAAAGTAACTTTATTATTATCATGCACTTATTTCATTTACGAATTTCATGTCAAAACCCATATTGGATTGTTTGTTTGTTTTCATAATACACGCCAAAAATTTCCATGCAAAATTTTATGTGTATAAATGTTTGATAGCCAATGAACAAGTGTTACATCTTTACTAAATTGAAACTTTCCGCGTAACTCTCAAAAATAGCAAATCAAGATATAAATTGTGAAAATTTTCAAGTTTTGGCTCCGCTATTGATAGAATAAATAAAAATCCAGGGTCTGTTTGGTTGTGGAAAATTTGACCAACTTTTCTAAAAAAAGTTTCAAGGAAAACTGAAAAGTGAAATTTGCTGTTTGGTTGCAAAATTTTTCAGTTTGAAAAATTGGAAAACGGTTTTCAGAATTTTCTATTTTATGCCTTAACTCAAGAAACAGTTTTTTGATGTTTTCTGAAATTTTCCAAACTGAATAACATATAAATTTTATGTATATAGCACAATACTCTATTATTTAATTTATTTTTTCCTAATATATTCCTAATATATATATTTTTGTAGTAAATTGTTATTAAATAAGCAAAGAATAATTTTTATTAATATATTCTTAGTTTATTTATTTAGTCATTTTTCCAATTTACATTTAACTTTCTTTTAATATTTAATCTACTTAATTTGATTCCCTTAAATTTTTTAATTAATAAGATTTTAAATTAATATTTATTATTTAAAAAGTAAAAAATTGTAGATTGAAAATTATTTTATATGTGAATATTTCTCTATGCTTTCGATTTTTCAATTCATCATTTAGGAAATCAAAAATTGTAAAATTTGATCAAAAAAATCACTAAAACATAAAAAGTAAATTTCATATAAAGATGTTTTCATAAATGTAGACAAGTTAAATAAAACAATAATTTGGTAAACTTGAAGCATATTCATCATAAAAATTGCACGATGTGATAAGTTTCAAAGGTGCCAAAGTTAAGATTTGTCATTTTCAAAACAATATAAAGATGCATATGAATCAATTTATATTTATAATTGAATTAAAAGATTTTTTACTTTATATTTTTAAGTTTAAAATTTATATTTGTCATTTTTAATTCATATTGTAATATTTTTTTGTCATTTCTAATGTTTATAACAAGTAAAGTATATTATTTAATTTTTTTAGAAAATAAAAAAACTAGTTTACTAAACAAAAATGAACATGTTTTCAGTTTTCTATTTAGAAAAATGAAAACTTGAAAATTTGGAAAATGGAAAGAAAACTGGAAATGGAAAATGAAAATAGTATTCAGAAACCAAACAGACCCCTATTTTTTATTGATAACTTTTTCTGATTCAAAATCGTGGTATAACGTATATCTCAGAATACTCAATAACTACAAATCTTAAATTAGAAAATACATGCAGGTAAATGTGTTAATTATATAGTGAATGTCAAGGGACAAATTTCATCATGCAAATCGTATCATTTTACGTCCATAAATACACATGATATTGTATCGAGAGTCCAAATTTCACGTAAACCCTTACTTAATATAGACTATGAAACAAATTAAGTGATAGTATTTTTAATCGGAGTGCGAAATGCTCAAGTTTCATCCACATCTTGAACTACATTATTGCAAATTTAAAATTTGCATCTGATCTACCTACAAATTGTAGCTTCTCTCCAATAACAAAAACAAATTAAATAATTCTTGTTGAACTTCAAGTGGCCACAACGGCGTAATCATATAGTTTACAAAAATAACTAAACAAATACATGAAAAGTACTTTGACTTTTCAAAGGGAATACTTTAAATACTTAATAAAACTTATCGTCCCTATAAATAGCCAACTTTGCACCCAGAAACTGCGCCAAAACACAATTTTCTTCTTCTTCTTCTTCTTCAACATTAATAAAATGCAGAGCCCAGTGAGATTTTCAAGTTGCAGAGGTGTAGCTTTTGAAATAAAGCCTCACATTGATCCTTTTGCCCTTTCAACTCCAGCCAAAAATGACCAACATGGCAGCAGCCGTTTCTGGCAATCTTGGTTTCAAGGCAGCTCCTCTAAAATTTTCCCTTCTTCAGTAGCAAGATCGATGAGCCGCGCTAGCAGCCATTTCTGTGACCTTGATCTCCAAAACAACGAAGAAGAAGATGAACTCGACGATGCAATCAAATTGGAGGAAGGAAAAATTAAGAGCAAACAAAACACACTTCCATCGAAGCCGAAAAAACAGGAATCAAGATTGTCAGTTATACTGCTTGATCAAGGCTTGTTCACTGTGTACAAGCGCCTTTTCGTTGTTTCTCTGACTTTGAACATTGTTGGTTTGGTTCTCGCAGCTACTGGCAACTTCCCTTACGCGAGAAACCGAGCCGCTCTCTTTTCCATTGCCAACATCTTAGCTTTGACACTGTGTAGAAGCGAAGCCTTCTTGCGAGTCGTTTTCTGGCTGGCGGTCAAAGTCTTGGGGCGGTCTTGGGTTCCTTTACCGCTCAAGACTGCAACCACTTCTCTTCTTCAAAGCCTTGGTGGAATTCATAGCAGTTGCGGAGTTTCGTCTATTGCATGGCTAGTCTACGCTTTAGTTCTTACACTTAAAAACAGAGACCGTTATTCCTCAGAGATAATAGGAGTGGCGGCTGCCATTCTTTCGCTTCTCTTCTTATCCGCTTTAGCTGCTTTTCCTCTTGTCCGACATCTTCATCATAATGTATTCGAAAGGACTCATCGTTTCGCAGGCTGGGCCGCTCTGCTTTTGCTATGGGCCTTTGTCTTGCTTACTATCTCTTATGACCCGCAAACCAAATCCTACAGGGCCAAGATCGGGTCGAGATTGATCAAACAGCAAGAGTTCTGGTTCACATTAGCAATCACAGTGCTTATTATCATCCCATGGGTGACGGTTAGACGCGTGCCGGTGAAAATATCAGCTCCTTCAGGACATGCTTCGATAATAAAATTCCAAGGCGGAGTAAAAGCAGGAATATTAGGAAGGATTAGCCCGTCCCCGTTGTCCGAATGGCACGCATTTGGTATAATATCGGACGGGAAGGAAGAGCACATGATGTTAGCAGGTGCAGTTGGTGACTTT
>CATIWQ010104815.1:0-28281 GCA_949673415.1 Euphorbia schlechtendalii
GTTAGCGGGCCGGGATACCGGCCCGGCCCGAGCCCGCTCTAACGGGTCGGGTTTGGACACTCGTTTTTTAAAAAGCTTGGCCCGAGCCCGTCGAAGCTCGAAGATTTATAGGCCGGGTTTGGTTTTTATATAAATACCCAAGCCCGGTCCGACGAATATTTTTATTTATTTATTATATATTTATACATTAAATTTATAATTACTGAAGTTCCTATATTTTATTCTATTAAATTTGTATACTTAATTACAATAAATTTTACTAAATATTAAAGATTTTAAGTAAACAATACAATTATATTAAAAATTTAAACATATTTTGATCTACTTTATATTTTTTTTAACTTAGTTTAATAAAAAAACTTTATAACAAAAAAAATATTCATGGGCTTGGGTTGGGCTTGGGAATGACCTTGTAAACCCGGCCCGAACCCGAAGTTTTAAAGTATGGGCTTGGGCCGGGCTTGGGTTAGCGATTTTTGTTAAAAAAACCCGAAGCCCGGCCCGAACCGCCCGACGAACCGGTCTATTAGAAAGTGTTTATGTTTTAGTTTACGTTGGGTAATCCTAGTCTTTAGGAATTTCTGTTTCAATTGATTAGTTCCTATTTTATTGGATGTTTTTAAGCTAAGTTTGTTGTTATTTCTTGTTTAAAAATGGTTGTGCCTAGATAAATAATACAAGTGAGTTTTTCAGCTCTTTTATGCCTCTTTACGTTTATTAGAATTTCTGCTAAAGCTGTTTCTTATTGTACTCTTTTATATATCTTCTTTAAGTCCCAATTTGACATTTGGTATCAGGGCTAGCGAGTGAGCGAAACACTTGAGAGTTAAACACCTTTGAGTGAAACACGTGAGGGAGAGAAGTTACAGTAAACTTGTGAGCAATGGCATGAAGGGAGTTTTGTTCAACCAGGCATACCACGCTTTGATGGTCATTATGATCATTGGAGCATGCTGATGGAGAATTTTTTGAGATCCAAGGAATATTGGAATGTTGTGGAATCTGGTATAGCAGAACCAGTGGCAGGAGCACAACAACAACAAGAAGAAGTTGAAGCTTCAAAGCTTAAGGTCCTCAAAGCTAAGAACTATCTCTTCCAAGCAATTGATCGAGCAACCTTGGAGACAACTCTTTGCAAAGATACCTCCAAACAAATTTGGGATCCAATGAAGAAGAAATATCAAGGGAATGCAAGAGCAAATAGAGTGCAGCTCCAAGCACTTCGTGTTGAATTTGAAACATTCAGCATGAAACTTGGAGAATCAATAGATGATTTTTTTCTCCAGAACGATGGAAATCGTGAATCAAAGGCCGATAAATGGAGATAAGATGGAGGATGTGATGATCCTTGACAGTAAATTTTAATTATATAGTCTGTTCGATTGAAGAATCTAAAGATCTTGATTTACTTACTATTGATGAGTTGCAGAATTCTCTCCGAGTCCATGAAAGGAAGTTACATAAGGCGGAAAAGGAGGAACAAGCACTGCAAGCAGCATCAAAGAATCACTCTTCATTAGCCAAAGATGAACAACACAGAGGAAATAAGGATCGAAGCCATCAACAAAAGAAATCTAGAAATCGAAGTTATAAACCAAAGTCTGCAGACAAGTCAAAGGTTGAGTGTTATCGTTGTCACGGGTATGGCCACTACAAATCAGAGTGTCGAACTAATTTGAATATGCAAAGTGGAGTGAGATCAAATTTTGCAGAAAAGGAAGAAGAAGTTTCACTTCTGTTGGCATGCCATGTGAAGGATGAAAGTAATCAACTCATGTGGTATCTGGATACTGGTTGCAGTAATCACATGTGTGGAGACAAGTCGGCATTCTCATATTTAGATGAATCTTTTCGTAATACGGTGACATTCGATGATAATTCCAAAGTCTCTGTAATGGGAAAAGGCAATGTGAAAATTTGTTCCAAAGAAAACTCTAATCAAGTAATTCAAACGTTTTCTTTGTACCAGATTTGAAGACCAATTTACTAAGTATTGGCCAGCTACAAGAGAAGGGTTATGAGATCTTAATTAAAGATGGAGTATTTTGTGTTTGAGATCAAAAATTGGGTGTGATAGCTGAGGTCAAGATGGCAGCGAATCGACTATTTCCACTCTATCTTCGCAACACTACTTCATCATGCTTCCTGACAAAATCGAAAGAAGTGGCCTGGCTTTGGCATTTTCGATATGCTCATCTAAACTTTGGTGGATTGAAAACTCTACAACAAAAGGGAATGGTTGTTGGTCTTCCATAGTTTGATAGCCCATCAATTGTATGTGAAGATTGTGTTGTTAGCAAACAACATCGAAATTCCTTTCCTAAAGGAAATTCATGGAGAGCAAAGAAACATTTGGAGCTGGTGCATTCTGACCTTTGTGGCCCAATCAATCCATCTTCAAATGGGGGTAAAAGATACATAATCACTTTTATTGATGATTATAGTAGGAAAACTTGGGCTTATATTTTATAGGAAAAATCTAAAGCTTTTGCAGCTTTTAAAAATTATAAAGCTCTTGTTGAGAAAGAGACAGGGAGACCGATAAAAATCCTTTGGACAGATCGTGGTGGAGAGTACAATTCTGGTGAATTTGCAAAATTTTGTGCTTCTAATGGAATCAGAAGACAATTGACAGCAGCATACTCACCTCAGCAAAATGGAGTGTGCAAGAGGAAAAATCGTACCATCATGAATATGGTGCAAAGTCTCCTAACAATGAGTGGCATACCAAAAACTTTCTGGCCTGAAGCAGTAAATTGGAGCATCCATGTGTTGAACAGAAGTCCCACCTTAGAAGTTTACAATGTGACACCGGAAGAAGCCTGGAGCAAACATAAACCTTCAGTTGACTAATTCAAAAATTTTGGGTGTATAGCTTATGCCCACATCCCGGATGAAAAGAGAAAGAAACTAGACGATAAAGGAGAGAAACATATTTTTCTTGGTGTTAGTGGCCAATCAAAAGCCTATAAGCTTTATAATCCTAATACTAAGAAAATCATTATCAGCCAAGATGTTATTTTCAAAGAGAATCAGTTTTGGTCGTGGAACCAAAATGTCATCAAAGATCAAGTTCCAATGAATTTTGATGGAGAAAATGAGGAAGAAGCAAGTCAGACCCAACAACAACATGTTCCAGCAATTGTTACAACTGAAAATATCCAGAATAACGACATTCTAGATGTTGAAATAACACCTGAAGTGGATGACGTGATTGAAATAGAAGTTGATTCATGCTCTCATCGTGTTAGAAGAAGGCCTTGGATGTCTGATTATCAAGTAACGGGAATTGATCAATCTGACGATCCTCTAATTCACTTTGCTTTATTTTCAGATTGTGACCCAACAACGTTCAAAAATGCAGTCAAAGAAGCAAAGTGGAAAAAGGCAATGGATGAAGAAATAGCAACCATCGAGAAAAATAATACATGGGAGCTTTCTGATCTTCCAAAAGGGCATAAAAGGATTGATGTCAAATGGGTCTATAAAACCAAATTGAAGGAGAATGAGGAAATCGACAAACACAAAGCACTTTTGGTGGCTAAGGGCTATGAACAAGAGTTTGGTGTCGATTACAAAGAGGTTTTCGCTCCTGTTGCAAGACATGACATAGTCAGATTGGTGATTGCTTTGGCTGCTCAACACTCATGGCCAATCTATCAATTAGATGTAAAGTCGGCTTTTCTGCATGGAGACTTACAAGAAGAGGTATTTATTGAACAACCCCTGGCTATGTTAAATTTGGAGCAGAACATAAAGTTTATAAATTAAAGAAAGCTCTATATGGACTAAAGCAAGCACCTCGAGCTTGGTACAGTCGTATAGATGCTTACTTTAAAAAGGAGGGTTTTCAAAAATGCCCATATGAGCATACCCTTTATATAAACTGTAATGCTGGAGGAAGAATGATGGTCATTTGTCTATAAGTGGATGACTTAATTTATGCTGGAAATGATACAGTAATGATTGAAAATTTTAAAAGGCCTATGATGATTGAGTTTGAAATGACTGACCTTGGAAAGATGCATTTTTTCTTGGTATTGAAGTGAAGCAATGTGGTGCTGGAATTTTTATATGTCAAAAGAAGTACGTGTAAGACATTTTGGAGAGGTTTCAAATGAATATGTGTAATGCAGTAACTACTCCAACTGAATATGGTCTCAAACTTTTGAAGGACCCTGAAGGAAAAAAGGTTGATAGCACTCTTTACAAACAAATAGTTGGGAGCTTGATGCATTTAACTACAACGTGACCAGATATTATGTTTGCAGTAAGTCTCATTAGTCGATATATGGAGAGTCCTAGAGAATCACATCTTTTGGCTGCAAAAAGGATTCTTAGATACCTAAAGGGGACTACTGATTTTGGGTTACTCTACAAAAAGGGAGAAAACTCAGATTTGGTTGGGTTTTCTGATAGTGATTATGCTGGAGATTTAGATGATCGCAAGAGTACTTCAGGTTATGTCTTTATGTTAAGTTCAGGTGCAGTCTCATGGTCATCAAAGAAGCAACCAATTGTCACCTTATCAACAACTGAAGCTGAATTTGTAGCTGCTACTTCTGGTGCCTGTCAAGCCATTTGGCTAAGAAATATTCTTTCTCAACTACATTCCAAGCAATCAAGAGCAACATTGATTTACTGTGACAATAGTTCAGCTATAAAGTTGTCCAAAAATCCAGTGTTACATGGGAGAAGCAAGCATATTGATGTGAAGTTTCACTTTCTGAGACATCTCACAAGAGATGGAGTTATTGATCTTATTTATTGCAAAAGTGAAGATCAAGTGGCTGACATTCTAACCAAGCCTTTGAAGTTGTTTGCATTTCAAAAGTTAAGAAAGTTGCTTGGTGTTTGTACTGTTAATATTATTTAAACTGATAGTTTGCAAACTTCAGTTTAAGGGTGGGTTAGTTGACTTAGTTAGAAAGTGTTTCTGTTTTAGTTTACGTTGGGTAATCCTAGTCTTTAGGAATTTCTATTTCAGTTGATTAGTTCCTATTTTATTGGATGTTTTTAAGCTAAGTTTGTTGTTATTTCTTGTTTAAAAAGGGTCGTGCCTAGATATATAATACAAGTGAGTTTTTCAGCTCTTTTATGCCTCTTTACGTTTATTAGAATTTCTGCTAAAGCTGTTTCTTATTGTACTCTTTTATATTTCTTCTTTAAGTCCCAATTTGACATGCAAGCCAGGCACTGACTAAATTGAAAGCCTCTTTACCTTGTAGTTTCTTTCCATCATTTGTTATTTTAATCAACAACCAAAAATTTTAAAATGGTATACACCAAATATGTAGATTGAGGATTAGGGAACAATAGCCAATAAAAAAAGAATATTTAAGTATGATACAGGTTCATTACAATTGGCAAGA
Organism: Euphorbia schlechtendalii; assembly: GCA_949673415.1. Taxonomy (NCBI): domain Eukaryota; kingdom Viridiplantae; phylum Streptophyta; class Magnoliopsida; order Malpighiales; family Euphorbiaceae; genus Euphorbia; species Euphorbia schlechtendalii. Next base: position 5,373 of record CATIWQ010104815.1, read on the forward strand.
ATTTTCCTGCGAAAATTACATAGTTAACAGATATAAAACTTAAGACTATCTATTCACCTATTTCACCACCGTAAAAAATTTGTCATAGTAAAAGAAACATGGGAACATAATTTAGAAGTTATCACAGAATTCCTTTTTTACCTGACCCCAAGTTGCCACTTCATCCTTCTTTCCTAACCAAATTGCTGGGTGGGCATCGGCTCTGATCGCTTAGATGACTCAAATTCAGTAAAAGAAAACCTGAGCCTTTCAATGTCTCCTCAATCGTATGATTAGTCTTTCTTTCTTCTTTGTTCACTCCGTTGTTTCTGGGATCAAACCACAAGTCAAGCTGTCCAAATACCAGCACACCAGTAATGACAACGAAACAAAAGAAAAGGACTGTGTCAAAGGTCAAATTTCACATCACAGCGTCATCCTGAACCTTATACGCAACATTTAAAGTTAATCCAATAAACCCCACACGATATCTACTAAGACAGTCTTTGCCATTTACATTGTTTATATGCAAAATTTTGTGTTCAGAGCAAGCTGAAATCACATTAACTATACCTCATCTTCTTTCAGGAGCTCATTGGACAAACAACTTCCATTTTCATTCCAGCCACCACCGTAAAAATGCTGTGGAGATTGCAGGCGCCAGAACTTGAGTGTTTTGGTGGGAACTTCTTTTTGTATGTAGGAAAAGTATTCTCCATAACAAACTTTGAGTCCATCAAACATCTCAAGAGGAGGAAGTATTGGCTGGCCAGCACGATAAAACATAAGAGGTTTCTCTTTGGGGAATTTGTCATAACTCCACTTATGTTCAAAATATTTTGCATTCAATGATTTGGAAGGCACACTGAAGGAGTTTTAAGTGAAATAGTATCTGATTGAACTGTGAAGGGATATACTACGTGTAATGGAGAAAAAAAAGCATTTAAAAGACAAAGATGAAACTGATACTTGACAGAAAATATTTACATCAGAGTATACGATGCTCCAAATCATAATGTGATGAAATAAGCAATTGATTTAGAATCAAAAATTTTGAGAAACTTACCAATGACCAGTGTTAAATATGAGGACATCATAGAAATCACTGATTGTGGCCCGATCATCTGCAGGTATGTCAACGTCTACACAGTGTGTTCCCTTATCATTGGAGGTTTCTGACTGCTTTAGCTGCCACCTATATTGATTCATTACAATCAAGATTTCACTTTCATTTCCAAAATTTAAGAACGCACTCTCTATAATGGAAGAACAAGAATCCATGGAATGCATGAGAACACAGAAATGCATTAGAACTAAATAAGAAGAAAAATATTAGTCCATTTTGGACATGAAATAGAGTTCGAACAGAATTATGAGAGAATTTTACCATACACCTAGTTAAATCATCTGCCAAAGAAACATGAGCATTATTGAATCCCCTAAATATGAAAATAGTTATGGCACTAAACTCGTTGTAATTTAAATTGTGAGGAAAAATAGTTTCTCACAAATGCCTGCTGCAACATCCTACAATTCAATGGAAATACTGACTTTGTTTGGATGATAGTTCTCCGTGGTTCATTAAAGTACACTATGGTATGGTATGGTACAGTACAGTACAGTATGGCTCTTTTAAAATTTCGTGTTTGGATAGATAGTATGGTACAGTATGGTTTTTTTAAAATTTAGTTTGATTTAAAGGAGAACCACCAAATCCGTGGTTCTATTTTCATGGTTCTTGGAACCATGAAAAACCATGAGAGAACCATACCATGAAAATAACCATACAACCAAACAAGTGAATTTAAGTTAGAACCATACCATACCATGAACCAAACAAGGCTTTAAAGTCACCATCTGATTCAAGCTAGTACAGCAGAAAACTTATCTGATAGCTGATCAGCAAGCCCTAATTTGATTACAGAGACCTAATAGATATGAGCATAACTAAATGTGTATGACCACAATGTAGGTATCACTAGGTTACAATTAGAAGGCACTAGATTCTGTTAAAATCAAAATCTCAAACAAAGAGAGAAACTCACTCATATTTGGCGAGCAAAACAGCTCGATGATAGGCCACAGTAACATTGAATTTAGGGAACTAGCCACCTCTCCAAGCTCCCTTCTTTTTCCATTTCTTAGCACCACCATCAGCAGGGCCGGCCCTGGGGGTGGGCAACGAGTGCCACCACCCAGGGCCCATGTCGAAAGGGGTCTCAAAAATAATGTTTTTTTATAATTTTAGTAATTAATGTTAAAAAGATAAAAGTAAACACCAATTATTAGTAGATGAAATGGTAAGTAATTTTTTTATGGAAATGAAAGGTCATGAGATCAAATCTTGGTTTCTACAAAAAATAGTTAATTTTTTACTATGGGCCTATGTTATTAATCTTAATATTATTTTGCCTAGGGCCCTCAATTTGTCAGGACCGGGCCTGACCATCAACCACTCTAAGAATACACAAAAACGAAACAAAGAAATTCTCATTCAAAGAATCACCAACGAACCCAATGTTCCTATTCCTCATAATCCCCATAAATGTCTGCGGATTAATCCTGGGCAATTTGCATTCTCGGGGAACCCATTTCCATGAATTGATAAGTTCCATACCTTCTCTCTGATTCCTAAGGCAATTCCAGGCGTTTTCGTGAAATGGGAAAGATTTATGGTAAAAGGGTTTTGGGGAATTGGGATCAAGTACTCAATGGTGATGCAGGGATTTAGGAATTCCATTCGGGATAGTAGATTCTTTGATTGTACCGGTGGAACTTGTTTAGTTTTGAATAAGTAAATGTAAACTTGTTTAGTGCAGCTTAATTAGTTGCTAACTGTCAATTGAGCTCGTGTCAGTATAGTCCACCTCTATAACTAACTTTGAGCTTGTAACCGTTTTGTCATCTATGAAAATATCTAGAATTTGACTTCTCTCTCTAGCTCTGAATTCTCTCTCTTCCTCTAGGATCGCCGGTTGAGATTTTTGGATAATTATTTCTTGTTTTCTGGTATCAATTGGTATCAAAGCGTTCTTTCTTTGGATAAACTTATAGTTTCAGTTTTACAGAGTAACAATGGCGCCTACAGCAAATACGTGAGGCAAGATATTCAACAGCTTGATGAAAGCTTGAAGGGAATCGTTAATGCAATGTTCGCAGACTTCCGTAAGGAATAGATGGAAAATAACAAGCGCAACGAAGCTCCATATCAAGAAGTGTTCGAGACATTTCAATCAAACACAATGGAAAATATGGAAGAAGTAATCGCAAAAAGGTTGGATCGTTCTTGCGAACCAATTCATGTGGATCTAGAGAAGATGACTCCAATTCGCAATATCAATTATCGTCGAGGTTCACTAAGGTTGAATTTCCTTGTTTTAATGGAGATGATGCAGAAGGTTGGTGTTTCGCTGTTCAAGGTTCTTTGAAATCGATAAGACACCACTGGCCTCTAGAGTTAAATTGGCTTCGCTCCACTTGAGTGGAAGGGCTTTGGAGTGGCATCAATCATTCTCGAAGAATATAGGAGCAGTAGGAGAGCCTCCTTGGGATGTTTATGAGGAATCTGTCAAGAATAGGTTCGGAAATAGGATCTACTCTAATCCTATTGCCGATCTTAAGAGGTTGTATTAGTTTGGAGCTCTTACGGATTACATGGAATCATTTGATAACTACACACACAAAGTAACGCTAAGCGAAGAAGATTTGTTAGGAATGTTCTTAAGTGGCCTTCAAGATGAGGTAGGATATCTTATACTTATGCAGGGACCTAAGAGCTTGCAACAGGAATATTCGCTAGCAAGAATTCAAGATGCTTATTTACAAACTCGGAGAGGTGGTAGAAATTCTCAAGTGAAATGGCCTCCCTCGTCATTACCTTATGTTCTTGTAATTATAAAGCAATTTCCTTAGCAGAATAAAACACCTTACTTCCTACACCACCTCAGTACAAGTTGCTACAACCGCAAATCCAATCTAGGTCAAACATCAAACCTAGAAACATGAATAATATAGTTAGAACAAGGATATTAAACCTACTAAAATAGTAGACAAAGGAGCAAAGAATCAATGCTTTTGGTGTGATGAGAGTTATTCTCCCAAACACTAATGTACTAAGAGGTATTTGCACCTCATCATGGATTGTTGTGATGATTTCCAAGCTGAGAGCATTGGAAACAAGTGGTAGAAAAATCTGTAGAGGATGAGGTTCTTGTGATTTCATTATATGCCATGGAAGGCTTAGTTGAGATGGGAGAACAAACAATGAGACTAGTGGGGAGCTGCAAGAAGAGAACTCTACATTTACTGGTGGATACAAGCAATACTTACAATGTACTAGATGCAAGAACTGCCAAGGCATTAGGTTGTAAACTTAAGCCTATCTCGCCTATTGAAAGTACAGTAGCTTATGAGCAAAGGATTTATTGTACTTGTGTATGTGAGGAGTTGAAATGGGAGATGCGGGGGTTGAACTGTGTAGTAGATTTCTTGGTTTTGTCCATTGGAGGTTGTGAAGCAGTTTTGGGAATGTAGTGGTTAGCAACATTGGGTACAGTGATATGGAATTTTGCTGAATTAACAATGAGTTTTACCTTGCATAACCAACAACACTACTTGCAAGGTGTAACTAGCTCCAATGTGCAAGTAGTTAGAGGGTAATCGATGCTTAAGGCATTGATTGGCACTAACTCTGTCTTTTGGGTGCAAATTAAAGGGGTTAAAGAGGCTAAGGTAGAGCCTGAGATTCCAGAAGAGATGCATCCATTGATTAAAGAGTTTCATCTTCTTTTTCATAAAATTGAAGGGCTACCACCTAAGAGGGAACATGACCACAAAATTATGCTAGAAGAAGGAACAACTCCTGTCAATATTAGCCCATACACACATTCTCCAACACAGAAGGACGTCATAGAGCAAATGGTCAAAGAACTGCTAGATTATGGTACAATTAAACACAATCCCTATTCTTCTCTTGTAATTCTAGTTAAAAAGAAAGATGATAGTTGGAGAATGTGCATTGATTATGGGGAGTTGAATAAGAGAATAGTCAAGGATAGATTTCCAATTCCTAATATTGAGGAATTGTTTGATGAGCTGTACCAGGCAATTTTTTTCACTAAGCTTGATCTAATGTCTGGTTATCATCAAATTCAAATGTGGGCAGAAGATTGTTAGGATGCATTTTATTTATCTTATCTTATGCTCTGTTAATGGACTATTTTCTGAAATTTGGTTAAGTTGTGGTTATGTTTTGGTTTTATTAGAAAAAGTCAAGTGTTGATTAAACTTGGAGTGTGAGCTGAAGAAAAAGTCAAATATGGAGCATAGGGATGAAAACAGGGTTCCAAATCTTCGAATTCGATGGAGATATGCTCCGATAAGGATGGGAAATCCCAGATAAGAATTCTCCAAGGGTAGGGAGTGGAGAATTTTTCGTACCAGAAACCTTAATGGATATGGAGATGGGGAATGCACTCCCCGATCTGATAGATCCCCGAACCAGACACTGATATACCTCCATTGAAAAATCCTCAAATATTTCTCGAATTATTCCTGAAACCTCCAAATATTTTCTATAATTTATAAAAATTATAGTTTGTATTATATGGCATATGGATATGAACTTATTCTAAGTCCTTTATTTTGTAATTGTACAAGCCTTGCAACCCTAAAGGTTATGTACATAAATGGAAGAACAACGTAGAATTGAACCGAATATTGTTGATTTTGATGTTTGTTTATCAAAATACTTATTTTGAATGTTGAACATTGCATCTCAAGTTTGATTTTTATTTTCTTAGGATTTATTATGTAACGTGGTAGACTTTTAAAATTATATATAGATAAAATAATCAAACTATAAAGTAATGGAAAATCAAGAATTGTTTCATTCTCTCCACTAAATGCCATACAATTTGGTTGAGGCCATAACTTTTTGAAACTGTTTCTGCATCATGGGAGATCATCAAGAATTGTAAAATTCGATTTGAAATATTTTTAAGCCCGTGATCAAGTGAAACAAAGAGAGTATGAATTACGCCTTTGGTTGGATATTTTTCATCAATTGATTTTCTTACAACTTTTAATTAATTTTTTTTTTTATTATTTCAATCAAATATCAAGTCATCAACCCCCCCTCCTTTTACTTTAAAGTATTTTCAAATTTACATTCAACATGATGATTTTTACAAAATTACAACTCTTCCTATGGAATCGACCTTACTTCCATTGCTACAAATTCTTCGAGTAGGATACTAACTTAGCGGATTCGACACTCGCTAGAGATACACAAAAGACAGCTTTTAGGACTCATGAGGGGCATTATGAATTCTTAGTTATGCCATTTGATTTAACTAATGTGCCCTTAACCTTTTAGAGTTCAATGAATGCAATTTTCAAACCTCTGATAAAGAAATATGTCCTAGTATTTTTTATTATATTTTAATATACAACCATAACATGGCGGAGCATATTACACACGTGAGGGAAGTGTTTGGTATTCTAAAAAAATACGGTGGTTGCTAAAATGAGTTAATGTAGTTTTGGGAGCCATAAAGTAGAATATTTGGACCACATTATAGAGGGGGTAGTGTATTGACTGATCCTAAAAAAGTAGCTGTAGTTAATGAGTGGCCTACACCTAGTAATATCAAGCAGCTACGAGGATTTCTTGACTTTGCTGGGTATTATAGAAGATTTATCAAGAATTATGGCTTGATTAGTAAACCTCTGACAGATTTGGTAAAGAAGGACAATTTTGTATGGAATGATCTAGCTGTGATTACTTTTGAACAGCTTAAGGTGGCTCTAATCACTCTCTAGTGCTTTCTCTTCCTTCCCTAAACAAAGACTTTGTCATTGAAACAGATACATGTGATGTTGGCATTGGTGCAGTACTGATGCAGGAAGGGCACCCAATTACCTATATCAGTAAAGCTCTACCTAAAAAGTACAAAGGTTGGTCTATCTATGAGAAGGAATTACTGGTTGTTGTGCATGCTGTCAAGAAATGGGATCCATATTTGGCTCATAGGAGGTTCACTATTAGGACTGACCACGGGAGTTTGAAGTTTTTTTTAAAGTAGCGGATTACTACAACTCATCAACAAAAGTACATAACCAAATTATTTAGTTATAACTTTGACATTACCTACAAGATGGGAGCAGATAACACTATGAAAGATGCCTTATCGCGAGTTCCTATGGCAGATTTGGCAGTTTTGGTTGTATCCACACCAACAGCTAGTTTAATGCCAGAAATAATATGGAGTTGGGAGTAGGAACAGAATTGCATTCAACAATTGAAGATAGATGATAGGGCTGTTAAAACCTATAGTTGGATAGGTGAAATTATGAGATGGAAAGGGAAGATAATAGTTGGGAATTCAAGAGAGCTTAGCAGAAACATGATCCAGCTATTGCATGAATCTTCCCAAGGTGGTCATCCAGGAGCTTTAGCAACTTCCAAAAGAATAAATATTAATTTCTTTTGGAAGGGTTTAGAAAAGGATGTGAGGAATTTGGTGAGAAGTTGTAGAATCTGCCAAACTTGTAAATATGAAAATGTTAGGTCCCTAGGTTTGCTAGAACCTATGCCTAATCCTGATAGTATTTGGACCCATGTGAGCATGGATTTCATTGAGGGGCTACCTAAGTCACATGAGAAAGAATTCATTTTTGTTATAGTAGATAAACTGAGTAAGTATGCTCATTTCCTTAGTCTTAAGCATCCCTATTCTGCCAACTCAATAGCACAACTCTACTTAAATGAGGTGTACAAACTACATGGTTATCCTACTATAATTGTTAATGATAGAGATCTTGTGTTCTTAAGAAAGTTTTGGACTGAATGTTCGCATTACAAGGGGTCCAACTAGCTAAGTCAATAGCTTCTCACTCTCAAACGGATGGACAGACAAGTAGTGAATCATTGTTTGTAAACATACCTGAGATGTATGAGTCACCAACAGCCAAGAAAATGGGTCAAATTGTTACCACTTACTGAATGGTGGTACAATATTACCTATTACTCCTCTCTCAATTGTACTCCTTTTGAAGCGATGTATGCATGTTCCCTATGTACCTGGAGATTCACAAGTTCAGGTTGTCAGTAAATTTCTATTAGAAAGGGAAATTGCTTAGCAAATTATGAAGTATTACTTGCATCGTGCTTAGTAGAGGATGAAACAACAGGCAGACAAAGGTAAAAGTGATACGGAGTTTGCAATTGGGGAGCTAGTGTACATCAAGTTGCGCCATTATTGACATCAAAGTGTTGAGTATAGAGCCTATCACAAATTGGCCCCACTATATTTCGGTCCTTTTGCCATTGAAGATAAAATTGGAAAAGTTGCTTACCGTGTTCAAATTTCTGAAGGGGGTGAAATTCATCCAGTACTACATGTTTCGTAGTTGAGAAAGAAGATCATTGGTGATGTGTTGGTAACTGATCTCCTCAAACATTCTGCACAACGGGTTCCTGTTGCAATTTTGGAAAGAAAAATGATTAAAAATGGAAATGTTGGTGTTGTCAAATTGTTGATCCAATGGAGCGGAGGAGATCAAGGCAACGTTACCTGGGAATGGGCTGAAGAAATAAGGTGTAAATTTCCAGACTTTGATCTTAGGGCAAGATCCTAAGTAGGATGGATTGATGTAGGGATTCCGGAATTCCATTAGCTATAGTAGAATCTTTGATTGTACCATTAGAACTTGTTTATTTTTTAATAAGTAAATGTAAAACTCATCGTTTAGCTTAATTGGTTGCTGAGTTGTCAATTGAGCTCTTTGTAGTCCATTTTTGTAACTAACTTTGAGCTTGTAACCGTTTGGCCATCTATAAAAATATCGACAATTTAACTTCTCTCTAACTTTGAATTCTCTCTCCCTCTAGGATAGTCGGTTGAGAGTTTCCTGTAATTCTTTCTTGTTTTCTGGTATCAATTGACCTTGAAGGAAATCACAAGATGTAGAAGTGGAAGTGGGCGAGAAGGTGAAAGGAAGAAGTAAAGTAGAGAATATGTAGAGGAGAATTGATCAATAAATGGCCAGAATCAACAAAGAAATCAGAGCAAAATAAGAAAAGTGAAGAGAAAGAGATTAAACTTTTCATTAAAAAATAAAAGTGCAGTGTACAAGCTTTTATATCAGTACAATTGTACATTGCTGGCGAGCTAACAGTCTAACAAACTTTCTAACAAACTTTCCCTCCAAAATATCTAACTGATTGTTGAGCTGGAAAAATAGTTACTGTAACAGCCCCCCCTCACAAGGAACTTTGGTTGACTTGTGGACAAGGTTGATCAAGCCCATTTGCCGTAAAGTAGGCATCATTTGTTGACAATTGAGAGGCTTAGTAAACATGTCAGCAAGCTGAGTATGTGAAGGAGTATGCGTGACTTACAAAAAACCTTCCTCAATGTAACTCCGAACTATGTGGCAGTCAATTTCTAGGTGTTTTGTTCTTTCATGGAATACAGGGTTCTTGGCAATGGCTATAGCAGCTTGGTTGTCGCATTGGAGAAAGATTGGTAATTGAGCTGGCATTTGGAAATCATTCAAGAGATAACTAATCCATTTCAGCTCACAGCTTGTAGTTCCCATACTCCTATACTCAGATTCAGCAGTTGATCTACTCACTGTTATCTGTTTTCTTATTTTCCAAGAGATTAAAGACTTTCCTAGAAAAATACAATATCCTGTTATGGACCTTCTAGACAATTTGCACCTACCCCAAATCTGCATCACAATAAGCACTTATCTTCAAATCGCTATTCTTTGAGTAGAACAATCCATAGCCCAGAGTTCCCTTTATGTACTTTAAGAGGTGCACAACTGCCTGAAAATGGTGGTGGCATGGATTCTGCATGAATTGACTAAGCTGCTGTATAGCATATGCTATATCTGGCCTTGTGAAACCAAGGTATAGAAGTCTGCCAACGATTCTTCTGTATTTTTCAAGCTCCTCCAATGGAATTCCTTCTTGTGTTAAGTCAGCACCATGTTGAAAGGGACTAGAGACAGGTTTTGAGTCTAGTAAATCTTCATCAGATAGGATATCTTTAGCATATTTTATCTGAGATAATGAAATCCCTTGATCCATTCTTAGAATTTCAATACCTAGAAAATAAGATGCTTCTCCCATGTCCTTGATTGTGAACATGCTATGTAAATAGTTTTTCACAGCCGTGATCTCTCTGCATTTGATCTAGTGATTAGAATATCATCGACATAAATTACTAAAGCCAAGAAGGAGGAGTTTGATGCTTTAGTAAAAAGGCAGTGATCATTCTTGGATTTTTGAAAACCAAAGGATAAAAGCTTGGCTGAGACTTCTTTGTTCCACTGTCTGCCAACTTGTTTAAGCCCATAAAGGGATTTAATTAGCTTGTAAACTTGAGTTTGTGAAGCTTTTGAATATCCCTGTGGTGGCTTAAGATAAATGTCTTCATCGAGATAACCATGCAAGTATGCATTGTTTACATCAACTTGATGTAGCTCCCAATGTGAAGCTACTGCCCATGCTACTAGCATTGTAACTGTAACAGCTCAGGCTACAGGACTGAAACTCTCACTATAATCTACTCCATACTGTTGGTTGTAGCCTTTTACTACTAGGCGTGCTTTGAACTTGTCAATTTCACCATTAGGGGTATATTTGACCCTATATACCCATTTTGATGCTAAAGCTTTCTTTCCAAGGGGTAAAGTTGTTAACTACCAAGTACAGTTTTGTTCCAAAGCTTCCAATTCTTTGTTCATTGTAGCAACCCACCTTTTATCAGATATGGCCTCTTCGTAAGTGGTTGGTTCTTTGATAGTCTGGATTTTTCCCAAAAAGGCTGAATGGTTGGTTGAAATGGGTAAGTTGGGTAAGGTTGAGCTAGCATAAGTAATATAATCTCTTAGCTAACTTGGTTTTTGACTTTGTCTGTTGGATTTTGTTTTTGTGTGGTTTTTGTTTGAATTAATAACTTCCTGTGCAGATACAGGAAAAGGTGAATTATTTTGGTTTACTGAAAACTGTGTAGGTACAGTTTCAGTATTTTGGTTTACTGCTATCTGTGCAGGTACAGTAGCAAGGAAAGGGAGTGTTTCTGGGTTTTTGGAATAAGGAAAAATATCCTCTTGAAACTATATGTCTCTAGAGGTTAAAATTTGGCCAGTGGCTGTATCCATAACCTTCCATCCTTTTTGACCCATAAAAAACCTAAGAAAAATTGCTCTTTTGGCTCTGTGGTCAAATTTCTTCTTCTGAGGTAAGATATTGGTATAGTAACATTGACTGCCAAACACTTTAAAGGTTTTATAATCTGGAGACTTTTTGTATAAGACATAGTGAGGTGACTTCCAACTCAGTAGACTAGATGGAAAAACATTGACAATTGCACATACCATTTGGATTGCCTCACCCCAAAATTTTTCAGGCATCTGTGCCTGAAATAACAAAGACCTGGCTATATTAAGTAGCTGTCTATGCTTCCTCTCCACTACCCCGTTTTGCTGAGGCGTATAAGCACAACTTCTGTGGTGGATTATCCCCTTTGACTACAGCAAATCACTGCACTGTTTATTTAAAAATTCTCTGCCATTGTCACTTTGCAGTATTTGAACTCTTTGCTGAAACTGGTTTTCTATTGAATTTAGAAAAACTGTTAAAGCATGATTAGTTTGCTCTTTGTTTTGTAACAATATGACCCAAGTAGCTCTTGAGTAGTCATATGCAATTGTTAAAAAATAGCCAACCCCTGTCAGTGAAATAATGCTATAAGGGCCCCATAGACCAACATGTATAATTTGTAGAATTCTAGTAGATCTTATTGAACTTTTAGGAAAAGGCAATCTGCATTGTCTTGCAGTATGACAAACAGCACAATCTTCTGCTAAACATTTGAAATCTATACTTTCTATATGGGATAAAACTTCTGAAGAGGCATGTCCCAATCTTTTATGCCATTTGCATGATTCTACTACAACCTCTTTTGTTGCCAAACAGGTACTCATTTTCTGCAAAAAATTACTGTTAAAAGAAGATTCATTCAACTTGTACAATCCATCAATCTTCCAGGCCAGAGCTAGAGCTTCCTGAGAATCCAGGTCCTGTAAGTAACAATAGTTAGGCTTAAATTGAATCAGAACACTAGAATCACTCAACAGTTTCCCAACTGACAGCAAGTTGAAGCGGAATTTCTCTAAATGTAAAACACCCTTTAAAACCAATGCTCCTGATAATTCAACATCTCCAATCAAAGAAACATGCTGCCTACTTCCATCAGGTAAGATCACAGTATGAGGATGTTTTGGTTTTCTCAAATTTGTAAATAAAGAAAAATTTGAGCTCATGTGTGAAGTAGCCCCGCTATCAATTATCCATTCAAAAGACTCAAAAGAACTGCTTTTACCTGTAAAACCAGCGAAAGCAGTGAAGTCTTCTTGATGATTGGTGGCTGACAAAGGAGTTTCAACAACATTCTTGCCTTTCATCATCTTGTACATCTCCTGTACCATGTAATTCATCTGGCTATGAGTCAATTCTGGCATATTTCTCTTTTACTCTGTGTAATCTTCAAGATTTTCTTCATCATCAGCTGTAACATGAGCTTGATGTTGTGTCCTGTATTTTCTTCTTTCTTCTGGAAACCAGTCTGGGTAACCGATTATTTGAAAGCAAGTCTCCCTCGAATGGTTTGTGCTTCCATAATTAGTGCATTTTCTCCCTTCCTTTCTCCATTTTTCTTGAGCCATTCTTCCACCATTCTTTCCTCCAGTTAGAATAGGCTTGGATTGAAAACAAGCTGAAGAATAATTTGCCATTTCTAATGGCTGCTCAATGTGTATTTCTTTCTGTTTTTCAATCCTTTGTATCATTGCGTAAGCTTTGTTAATAATAGGAAGTGGATCCATTAATAAAATTTGGCTTTTAATAGCCTCGTAACCTTCATTTAGTCCCATCAAGAACTGAATCAATCTATCTTCCTCATTAATCTCTACTATTTTCTTGACTATATTGCAAATACAGTTTTCTATCGCTCCACATTTGCACTCAGGAAATTTCCTTAATAACTCCATTTCATCCCATAGTCTCTTAAGATGAGTATAGTAGACCATGACAAAATTATTACCTTGCACTAATAGATTGATCTCTCTTTTTAGCTGATAAAGTCTAGGGCCATTGCTCCCTCCGAACCTGTCTTCAAGCTCCTTCCATAGACTGCTTGCACTTGTAGCATACAGAAATGCCTCTGAAAATTCCTTAACCATGGAATTGAGGATCCCAGAAGTCACCATACAATCGTTTTTCTACCAGAGATTGAAAGTAGCTGAACCAGGCGCTAGAGCTTCCATATCTTCTTGAATATATGAAAGCTTCTCTTTCACAATTAAAGCTCTTCTGATGGCTTTGCTCCAAGGAAGATAATTGTCTCCATTGAAGAGCGCTGTAACAAGAATGGAACCGGGATTGTCGACTGGATTTTGAGTAACTTCAGTTCCTTCTTCTCCAATATTAGCTCTAAGTGGATTAAATCGATTGCTTTTCTTAACCATGACGCTCTCATACCATGATCAATAAATGGCCGGAATCAACAAAGAAATCAGAGCAAAACAAGAAAAGTGAAGAGAAAGAGATTAAACTTTTCATTAAAAAATAAAAGTGCAGTGTACAAGCTTTTATATCAGTACAATTGTACATTGCTGGCGAGCTAACAGTCTAACAAACTTTCCAACAAACTTTCCCTCCAAAATATCCAACTGATTGTTGAGCTGGCAAAATAGTTACTGTAACAAGAATGATAGAAAGGAAGAGCAATGAAGGAAACGATGATGGAAGCTTTGATGACATTGTTGAGTCATCATCAACTTTGCTATATTAATTCTTTTTATATCTAAAAGCCAAATTATATAAACGATCACACTATTTACATTTTTTATAAAAATATAAAAGTTTTTTATTAAATAAAATATGAATTTATATAAATATATTAGGGGATTTAGCTCAAATGGTAATGTCAAGAGCTTGATAAGGAACGATGATCAATACCTCACATCTCCAATCCATTTTTTTTTCAATAATTCATTTTAAGAACATATTATTTCCGTTCATTTTTCATTATTAGTTTGTTATTTTTTCTAAATAAACGTTAATTTACCCTTTGCGATGGGGATATATTTTATTTATATAAAAATAGATTTTTGAAGGTGATAGATCTCAAATCCATGAACTACTAGCTCTATTTTAAAATATCTACTAATTTGGGCTACTTTTAATTCGTAAAAGTACATGCATTTATTATCAATAAAACATATTTTAGCTTGTGTTATAAAATTAATAACATGGACATATTTTGCATAAAAAGTACAATAAAATGAACTTATACGCTACAAAAAAAAATTCTAGGATTCGGTAATATAATGCTTTGCACCTAAATTGTTTTTGAAAAATTGGTTGCTATGATTTTAGGCGAGCATTAAAAAATTTGTCTAACAGTTTTAGTTTATTTAAAACTCGTGTACAGTTAAATTATTTATTGCATCGATTCTTTTATTTTACGAATAATAAATTGCGTCAATTCTTAAAGCATTTCCAATGATTCTTCATTTTGGAGAATTCTCCAAAATGAGGAATAAACATAGAGAATGGTCAAGTCCAACCATTCCCCGTATAGTATATCCCCAAAATGTGATTCCCTATACATGAGAAACCCAAAAATGAGGAATGATTATTATATTAATATATATTTTTAGTTTTAATTTATTTTAATTTGTTTGATATTTTTTTAGTTATTGAAAATATATTTGATATAAAGAAATTAATATAATCATGATGTCGATCCCGGCTGAAAATGAGTTTTTTTCAATTTTAATTAACTTCTTTTTTCTTTACCAATTTTACCAGCTTTTCAATTTTGATATATAAGGTATATTTGTACCATGCATATATTGTACTACACATCTCTTTCTGAACACAATAACTTAAAATTATCATATTCCCTCAAATTCATATTTCTTACTTTCTTTTCCTTCACATTCCTTTTCTTTGAGATTCTCCAAGAAAACTTAATTCCAAGGAGAGCCTAAATGTTATTGGTAAATGAGTTTTTAGGAAGTATTTTGTTTTACTATCTGTTTTACTAGAAAAACTAAAGTTTGTTAAAGATCCCTATATATAGTGTACAATTTTAGCTAATTATATTCCTATCATTATATGTACCACGCATACTCATAAATTTGAGTATTCAATCATCCCTCTCAAAACATTTTTTCTTAAACAATTAAGAAAATTTAATTAATAAGATTATAATTTGTGTTACAGTAATTATTACATTATTAACAATTTTCGAAATTGTTACTTCTGTACCTTTTTTTCTTGATGACAATACCCTTAGCCCAAAACTTGATTCTTCTGACCTTAGTCATTGATTTAGCATTGATTATATCACAAGTCGATGCTGCCGGCAGCGTAAGCGGGGGTGGTGGTAGTGTTGGTGGTGCTCGTGGAGGTGGTGGTGGATTTGGTGGAGGAGGCGGATTTGGTGGTGGATATGGCGGACGTGGTTTTGTTGCTGGCAGCGGATATGGAGGATATGGTGGAGGTAAAACAAAATCCTCAGCCTCATTTTACCCTCAATGGCGTGCAGCCTCAAATTTTGGATTAATATTTTTCATATTTTTGTGTGTTCTTTAGCTTTTTTTGTTAAACGTTTTGCTGTTTATATTTGTATCATATTAATTCGTTTAATTCTCAATCAGTAGGTTTATTTGTTTTTTTTCTTGGTACAATGAGTAGTGCTTTTTCAGATTTTATAAAAGTTATGGTTTAATCAAATGGTTTATGGATCCATAATCCAATAAAAAGGAATTTAGATTAAGAAATATAGAATTCTATCTGTTCGAGATTTGTATCTTAATATTAATAAATATATATGATTGCTTTAATATTTGTTAAACAGTTTTCAAATTTGTAGAGTTTGCACTTTGTGTTTCAAAGAACATAATTGGTGTCATGTTGTTATATTTATATGAACATGTATATATTGATATGAGAATTGGTAAATGGAAAGAATCGGTTCCACTTTTTTTTATTTTCTTTTAAAAATCTCAAGTTCATTGTTTCCCAAAAAAACTTTCACCCTATACTTTATGCTATATATTATACGGTATAGACTTTGGTAATTTGGAAAAAAATCCCCTGTCCCATTTATCTGTCCCCAACAATGTCCCCATTCAAAATACTGCTAAATGTCACTTTTAATTATATTTTAATAGTTATTAGTTTCTCTCTTCTATTTTTTTTTTAATTTTTATTTCATTAAAAATAACATTTAACAATTTTTAAATGAGGAAAACATTTAACAATTTTTATTTCATTAATAGTAATTTCCATTGTAATATGAAATTATGAAAAACATGGGCCGGGCTTAGTTTTGGGTAACTAACTAACTAACAAATATACGGCGTCGTTTAACTTCGACGTCATTGAAGTCGAATTTCAATCAAAACAGTAGCCTCTGTCCTCCGCCGTAGCCATCAGCTGCCTCCATCGCCGTCACTCCGCCTCTTATTAATTTCATCTGGACACAGGTAATCTCTGCTCCATATTTCCACTAACTGGTCCAGATATTCTCATCTATTTAGTTTAATATCAACAGTTACTTCTTATACTGGGTTTCTTGTACCTGAAATTGGAATTGCAGTTAAACTTCTAATTTCTAAATACTGATTAAATTGAATTATCTAAACAGTATGATATGTATTCGATAGTAACCTTCAGTACCTTGCTCGCTACAGTTTTAGATCTTCTCATATATTGCATTCGAGCTGTTTGTCGAAATGCTTAGCTGAGGGTTGCGTGCTATATATTTTTCTTATTTTGACAAGATATCCAAATATGTATGTTATATTATATGTTGTAGTTGGTTATATGTTCTATTTGGTTTAAATTTGTACCCATAATTTAATAAAAAGAAACTAGTAGAACTATGAAAAGAATTTGTGTTGAAATTATCTTCAATTGTAGCTTGTAAAATCATTGTATATCTTTCAGGGGAGTGAATGAGCTTTGATGAGCAACAATGTTGTCTACAAAGGTCAGCAAAGCTGTGAAATTGTTTGAGGTGATTGTGCGGAATTTGGCTGCACACACAAGAAATAATACATATCATTTGAAGCTTTTTTCTGCTATGTACTGTTCTGGATCATCTCACTTAGACCTTCCTATGAAGCTCAAGAAATCGGAGCGAAAGCCATGGGTGACGAGTGTTAATGAACTCAAGCGTAAAGCTAGAATTAAGAAGAAAGATTGGCAATTGGCCCGTGAGAGGATTTTGCAGCCACCAGATAATGGACTGTTGGTGAAGGCATTAATTCCAGTTGCTCATGAAGTTTATGCTGCTAGAGCTGATGTTCTCTCATGTGTTTCTAGGGTTTCTAAAGTCATTGATGTATACTCGTGCAGGTAAAACAAAAGCTCTATACTAATATGGTTGATTGAATTTATCCCCTATGCTCTATGTAAGCTGATACAAAAAAATATTTCGCTTAATTTCTTATCGTCAGATTGAGAGAGAGAGAGAGAGAGAGAGATTAAATACTTGATATGTAATCCTAGTGGCAGTTAGCATATTTGTTCTTGTCAACTAGCTTAGATACTGGCAGACTTCGATGGCAATTGTAGTCGAGTGATTTCACTAATACTTGAGAGCTAAGAAATGCTGTTTGTAATGTCCTGACTTCTAATTGGTTGAGGTTTATCGTAGGTAAGAATGACATATAGTTGACAACTAGAGAATATTTTTTGAAAAATAGAGGATATATTGAATGGAATACTGAAACAGGCTTTTTCCTTCCCCTTTTATTACTTGTGTGTGTGTGTATCTGTAACAGTGTGCATGTTTTTGGGTTAAACATATATACTGTAGGGTATGTTGTGGATAATGTTGAACTTATTTATGCAGTGTATGTGGAGAAGTTCACGTTGGTGATCCGCCACATAAGATCAAATCATGTAACATGGCTGGTAGCCTGCCAAGCAAAGAGCACAGTTGGAAAACAGGGGGCATGGAACACATTTTGCCTCTTGTTGAATCTTTCCATCTATATGATAGGCTTGGAAGAGCTGTTTCTCACAATGAGCAGCTTCAAGTAGATCGAATTCCAGCCCTTTTGGAACTGTGTATTCAAGGCGGCATCGACATACCAGAGTACCCAACAAGGAGAAGGTCATTCCCTGCCTATAGTATTGCTGGTAAAGTTATAGACTTTGAACGGAGATTCCCTAAAGAAGAAGCTCCTCCTGGAACAGGCATAAGTACTGGCGGATTCTGGGAGAACACAGAGAAGCTAAGGGAGAAGAAAGAGCCTGTAGACTTTAACTCTATAGATATGAAAGGTCATAGTTCTACATCCTCTTTAATCAGTTTGAAATTCTTGAAATCGGTTTTGAATTTGCTTGTGGCCTAATGCAAGGAGGTTCCCCAAGTTGTCCCCAAAAACCTGTTGCCCCCCTGAACTTTGAAAATGACCCCGAAACTCCCTCATCCTTCAAAAAGTGCACCGGAACGCCACATGTCAACTTCTGCTTGGTTTGATTTTTCAAAGATGTCATTTTTCTGATTTTCTCTTTCCAATCAGAAGCTGACACATCGCATTCATGGATAAAAGTTGTGCACTTTTTGAAAGTTGGGGTGGCTGCGTGGTCACTTTGAAACTAGGGCCCCTCCCGATTCATTAAGCCTATGCTTTTTTTTCACTCTTTTAATGCCTTGTGGCAAGGCATGTAAAAAATAGTTCAACATACAAGCCCAAATGACAGTATCTATGCAGGTGTTGCTATTCAAGGCATGGAAGCATGGAGGAAAATGTGTTCAGGAGCAAGAGAACTAATGAAAACATATCCGGTCCATACTTGCGGATATTGCCCAGAGATCCAAGTAGGGCCTAGGGGCCACAAGGTACGCAATTGCCAAGCCTATAAGCATCAGATGAGGGATGGGCAACATGCATGGCAAGAAGCTACAGTTGATGATTTAGTTCCCATAGTTTACGTATGGCATGTAAGAGATCAGCATCGTGGCGAACCACTAGTAAATGGTTTGATGAAGTATTATGGTGTGGTTCCTGCAGTGGTGGAGCTTTTTTCACAGGTAGGGGCCGAAGTAGGTCAAGAGTACGCTGGTATTATGAGGGAAGATGTCGCTGTGCCGGAACTCGATGAAGAGAAGTGGGTTGTCTGAATCGTAAACAACGATATATATTTTTTTGTAAATATGGTTAACAATTACGTATTTAGTTGTTATTGGCAGGATGAATATTCGCTCCAATAGAAATGGAAAGGGATTTCCATATTGTAATTTAGAATATCAACATGTAGTATTGAGAATCTGTCTTCATTACAACAATTTGTTTTCACCAAGAGTAAAACCAGTAAAGAACTACCAGTGGCAGCAATTTCGGAAATACCTCAAAGATAACACTATTTTGTAACTCAGATGCAATAATCTGTCTGAAACCTTGTCAACTAAACTGAAATACATTTGACTCAAACTTGTATTGATTGTTAAGATGAAACATGAAACTAACAAACCTGCTGCAAACCCGACCCCTACAGCCAACAGAAACCCATCATCAACATCGGAGTCTTCATCACCATTCTTAGAAGTTCCCCCATATGTTGAATTTTCATCTGCACACTCAGCAATAAGAGGAAAGCCGCAAAGACCAGGATTACCGAGAAAAGAAACAGCGTCGAATGTAGTTATATGTCCGACATTCGGGATTCTACCGGACAAATTATTGCAAGACAAGTTCAAGTATCCTAAGAATGAAAGCAAAGACAAGCTTGATGGAATCGGACCTGAAAGAATATTTCTCGAGAGATCGAGGGACGCCAGTTCACTCAACTCCGAAATGTTCTGTGAAATTTGGCCACTGAAATGATTTCCTGACAGGTTTAAAACCACTAACCCTGCCAACTTTGTTATTTCCTCAGGAATCTCTCCATATAAATTATTATTAGAAAGATCAATGCAAGTCATAAGAGAAAGAGTCTTGGAGTATATCCGAAGCTGACTTTTTACGCTCACCACTATTTTCTCTTCGTAATAGAACACGCCACCTGTCTCCCCGTGTAATAAACTCGTCTTGATCATCTGCTTCTCTTTCATAGCTTGAAGATTTATAATGCCGACGGAAATTTTCCCACTCAACTTGTTTCCTGCTAGATCCAGGACTTGCAGAGAACTCAAGTTCAAAACTTGAGGAGGGATTTCGCCTGAAAATGTATTTGACCTCAAGATAAGAATACGAAGAAGAGGAAAAGAATCGCCAATCCACTCTGGAATTTTACTTGTTATTCTGTTGTTTCCAAGATCCATTGTTTCCAAAATCGACATATTTCGTAAAGACGAAGGAATTTCTCCTGATATAAAATTGTTTCTCAGGTTTAGCACTTGAAGATGTGTTAGTAGCCCCAAAGAAGAAGGAATCGACCCCGAAAAATTGTTATTCTGAAGATCCAACACCTCAAGCTGGTTACATTTTCCGATACTCTCTGGAATACTTTCTGATAAATTGTTCCCTGAAAGATCAATGGCCACAAGTTCCGACATTTTTCCTATAGAAGCCGGGATTTTACCGGTAAGTTGGTTGCTTGCAAGAGAAAGGAAAGTAGCAGATGTCATAAAATCACCTAAATTTTCCGGTATCGATCCAGAAAATTTATTATGAGAAAGAACTAACATCCCAAACTCGAAAGTTGGAATAGGAATGCGTCCTTCGAAGAGGTTAAAGCTCAAATCGACATAGGCCCGGTCAAACACATTTAAAGGATTCGGTAGCCGACCTTGTAATTGATTGGAAGAGATATTGACTTCATGGATAGTTCCAGAAACCTCCCAAAACCATTCAGGTATAAAACCTGATATGTTAACATTTGAGATACCGAGAAAAATCATACCCCTTTGTGATTCTATCCATGCCGGAAATGAAGGACCCAAATTGCATGAATCCAAATCAAGAATACGAATCCGAAATGGAGGGTTCCAATCAGGGCTGACATCAAACCTTAAAGAGTTGTAAGACAAGGACAAGACTTCCAGCTTGGTCAGTTTCGAGAAATGAGATTCCGAAACTAAACCTGTTAAACGATTGTAAGATACATCCAAGTAAGACATCTCAGAAAGTTGTCCTATACTCACCGGGAGACTCCCATTCAGCTCATTTCCCTTAATCGAGAGGGTTTTCAGAACTCTCAGCGCCTCGAAATTCGGGATCGGTCCACGAAACATATTGTTGTCCAAACTCAACAGAACAAGTGTTTCAACTTCACCCAACCAATTCGGCAATGTACCTTCCAATCGATTGTTGTACAACGACAAGTACTCCAACTTGGGAAAAGGCCTTTGACAAGGGTAAGATCCTTGTCTTCCAATGAATCCGGGCAAATTCCCTGTCAAATTATTTCTCGCCAAGTGTAAATGTTTCAAGTTGCAAAGTTTGGCGACTGAGCTTGGAAACTTTCCCTGAATCTTGTTAGCAAAAAGATCGAGATAAGTCAAAGAAGTCAAATTTCCGGTGAAATCATCGGTTAGTTCTCCATATACATTGTTACGAGGAAGATTCAGAACCTGTAACCTCCTCCAACTCCCCGTGAAAAATCGATCGGTGGTGGTTGAAAGATTGTTGCTGTCGAGATGAAGTTGCTGCAAATTTCGCATCTTTTCGAAACCGAGTGGAATGATCCCCTGTACCATACTATTGCTGAGATCAACATGTACAAGGCTGCTGATATTCACTAGCCAATGAGGGAATTTCGAGCCGAAACGGTTGTAATTGAGTTCAACGACAGCAAGTGAACTCAAATTTAAGTCCTTTCGGGTGTTTAACCAACCCGAGTCTTGCATATTACAGTTACTCAAGTGGAGCTCGGTCAAACGAGGAATCATGTTGAGTTGGTCAACCCAATGTTTTCCTATCATAGACAGGTCAACTCCATTCATTGCTAGATATTCCAAAGAGCCGAGTTTTCGCACCCATTCGAGACTTCTCACGGATAACGAATAGGAGGAGACATCGAGAAACTTCAAAGTCGAGATGTTAGCCAAATGTGGAGGAATTATGCCACTAAAATTGGCATAACCCAAGTTCAGATACTCCAGTTTCTCCATATATTGAAGGAATGTCGGAATCGGGGTTCCATTGAATTCGTTAGAACTCAGGTCTAAATGCTTCAAAGATTTGAGATTGGTCAATGAAGGTCTAATTTCGCCGCCCAGTCCGTTACTGTCTGATGGGTTGCGAAGATCAATCGAAACAACAGCTCCTGTTGTATTATAACAAATTATTCCTTTCCATTGACAGCAGTTGCTTCCTTGCCATGATGAGAGCTGATTTGAATGATCTTTAAGGCCGTTTTTTAAGTCGATCAAAGCTTTTCGATCAGATTCCATGCAGTCCACCAACTCGGCATTCCCGCGGATAATGAATCCTCCAGTTTCCGAAATGAGGAGAAGCAAAATAACCGCAAGAAATGAAATATTTTCCATGAAATGATAATTTTCAAACTTGCGATTTTTTCGACTGATGAACAACTATTGTCTTTTAATTTTATACCTTATATTTGTCTTTTATAGATGTCATTTAGTTTTTGCACCTGTGACAGCAAAGTGGCAATTTTTTAATTCTATAACTTAGAATTAAAACAGCTTATTCCAAATGGCAGAATTTGATGACTGATTCCGTTTTCCGTATCGAATGTTCATCTCATTAACATATGTTTAAAATTTTAGCTTCATGGCCGACTTTTTCCATCTGTTGGAATATGCCTTAGTACTTGAATTTGTCTACATAGATATATGTGATAAGCCGGTTTCTTTTTACAGCTACATCTCTTTATATATATATATATATATATATATATATATATATATATATATAT
>CATIWQ010104845.1:0-31801 GCA_949673415.1 Euphorbia schlechtendalii
AAGACCATAACATAACTCTCTATTTATATTTTATACAATGCCATGCTTCTTTTAATACATGGGAGATCTTGAAAACAAAATGCATTAATGTAATTTTTTTAAGCTTGAACCAAAAATTTTTTTGGTAACAATGATTGAACACAAACAAGAATGCTACGTTTCTAATTTTTGTGGAACGTGAACAATTAACAAGTAATATAAAAATCTTTAGATTGACATTGATTGCAGTTGCGATTTATAGCCTCAAAGCCTATATATGTTGTGAAATATAATTGTTATTGGGAAAAAAGTATTCGCGGACAAGAAAAAACCAAATAGTAGCAACTAGCATGGCATATTCTTGGTTTGGCACTGCACAAAACTCCATAAAGGGAAAAGGACACCAACAAATAGCAAGCACTTGGATTTTCAACCACATTCCATTTTTTGTGATACATAATATCAACTTAATTGTTTGACTCTACCAGGGCCGGCATTGGGTAGGGTGCAAGGGGTACGTCTATCCAGGACCCCCGGTTGAAAAGGGTCAAAAAATATTTTTTTATGTTTAAATTTTTAGTAATTAATATTTAAAAGATAAAAATGAACATTAATTAACATTAGATGAATTGGTAGGTTACTTGATATTGATATAAGAGATCTTGAGTTCAAATCCTCGATTCTACAAAAAATTAACTTTTAATTACGGCTTTTTTTACTATGGCTGATTTTTATTAATTATTATATTATTTTACCTACGATCCTTAAATTTTCAAGACCGGGCCTATACTACACTATGATATATTACAATATAACCACTCTTGTTTTTCAAAAAAACAGCATGTTGCACGAATAATCTTGCGTTATATAATTATCAAAAAAAAAAAAAATCCTGCGTTATATATTCAATCACACACTTGTTTTTTCAAATAAATTTTATGAATCCAAAGGGACTCAATATTCAATTGCACATCCTTCATCTATAATAACAACTATAATAATTTGCCAAGAAAAAGAATTTGATCTATCTTTTGTACTTTTTTAAGCAACGGATTTTGCGTATCCCTACAATTACTACTTGTGCCATTATAAAGAAAATAATTTGATGAAGTTATAACATATTTTTTAGCTTATATTATATGCATCTTATACATACTTAAAATTTGACATAGTAAAATACAATTCATTTAATGTTATATACAAAAAAATTATTTCTTCTCTGCAAGTTTATTCTGTAGTAAATAATTCTTACTGCTTATTGCTTATGTTTTGTTACCATTTCTGTTTAACGAAATTAGAAATTTGTTTGGTATTGTTTTTCAAACTATTATTTCAATACGTTGATCTCACAAAATTTTTGTAGAACTACAAATTTGATCCTTCAAACTATTTAATTAGGGATCGTCTGACTTGTTTTTTTCAAAATCAATTCTACTACTTGTACGAAAAGTTTGAAAGTGAAATTTTCTAAAAAAACAGGATAGGAAAACACTGATCCTATCAAGCACTCTAATGGACAAATTGAAAAAGACTTCAACTACTTTGTTAGACAAAAATAACGCATACATAGACATTAACAAAACCCATATTGATAATTAGAAACACCTCTTATTTTTTTTAAACGTCTAAGAAAATATATTTCTAGTCGGTTGGAGATCAAATAATTCCGGTTCATTTCTTTTTAATTGAATTAAACTAAAGTATATATTTATCAGTTATAGTTTAACCAGAATTATTTTTCCTCATAGTGAATAGATCAAAACGTGCCTTAAGCTGATTAATAATTTTATCAAATAGTTTATTTTAAAAAGACTTAAAACTATTAGAAAATTATTGTAAAGCAAAACTAGTAGTTGGTTGATTGCAAAAAAATATCTAGAGGTCCCATTCTCCATTTTATGGTTGGTATTGAACTGAAGATATCAGCCGTTGAAAGCTAAAATGAAGCAGAGGTCGCCTTCGGTTGTCAGGACGCGACCGACCTTTTAAAACGGTGTCGTTTCGTTGTAAACTGCCTAGACTGAAAAATAAAATGATAAAAAAAATCAAATAACGACTGACTTCAAATTCCTGGGAATACAATTATTTACAAGCAAGTGGGACCAAAATCACGTGATCATTGGTTTCCAACGATTATGAAAAAGCCACGTGTACAAGCACGTGCTCCTTATCCCCCGCTACAAAACCCGCTGCTCTCACATTTTTAATTGCATTGCAAGATCACTCCCTTCTCTTCCGCAGCAGGATTAATCAAATTTTTAGCTTTGCAATATTTGTTGGTACGGACTTTTGTTCTTCTTTTTGCCCATTTTTTTGCACTTTCTACTTTTTTGAATCTTTCATTCGTTGCTTTAGATTTTGTTACAGAGATTTTTTCGGTAGTTTGTTGTTGAATCGAGTTTCAGATTCACTTATGATCCGATTTTGCTTCTTCATCATATCATTAACTTAGTTTCTGTACAGCTCAAGGGAACTACTGCAATGGCAACAATTACAGCTGCTCATCTGGTGTCCAGCCATGGCTCAGAAACTATGGCTAATTTGGCTCAAACCGGTCTCAGACCTCCTGCCATTACACACTCTGGTTTGAGGTCCATTAACATGCTTGATAAGCTCCAAATTGTGAGGTCCAAGTCGAATTCTTTCTCCACCAAAGCTGTAAAAAAGGCTTCTCCGTCTCCTATCGTCGCTTCTGGAGAAAGTCAGGGAATGAATTTGGTGTTTGTTGGAGCTGAAGTTGGCCCTTGGAGCAAAACTGGCGGACTTGGTGATGTTCTCGGAGGTCTTCCACCTGCCATGGCTGTAAGCGCCGTTTCCGCTTTTCTTATGTCGTTTCCTGTTGTAGCCTTGCAGTTCCGTTAGTAATTTGTTATATTATGTGACAGGCAAGAGGTCACCGTGTGATGACAGTCTCTCCTCGCTATGATCAATATAAGGATGCTTGGGATACCAGTGTTTTGTTGGAGGTATCTGTGTTACGCTCTTCCAAATTATACAATTGTGTGTTTAATAATGTGAATTCGTTTCACAAGTGATTTGCTTCTGTTTTCATTTGCAGATCTCTGTTGGTGATAGAGTAGAAACTGTTCGTTTCTTCCATTGCTACAAGAGAGGAGTTGATCGTGTCTTTGTGGATCACCCAGCGTTCCTTGAAAAGGTTTAAAATGTTTTTCCATCTCACCCTGATTTTTATTTCTTTTACCTTGTAGTTCTAATCACAAATGTTTGAAATTTAAGGTATGGGGCAAAACTGGATCTAAAATCTATGGACCAGTTGCAGGAACTGATTACATGGACAACCAGTTTCGATTTAGCTTGTTGTGCCTGGTAAGTCATGCTTCAATGGTTATGCCATTTCTTTTTCTATGGCAAATCCTGTTTTTTCTTTTCTCTGAATATATTCATTTAAATGTGTAAGAGTTCCCATTTCTATACTTGATATACCTGGTGGATGAGTTCTCATTTCCTTTTCTGCTGTTTCAGGCTGCTCTAGAGGCGCCGAGAGTTCTGAACTTGAACGGCAGCACTAAGTTCTGTGGGCCATATGGTGTGGATCTGTTCACAAAGCATTTACATTGTGGTTTATATTAGAGGTCAAATTTGTGAACTAATCATTTTTTACCTTGTATATGCAGGAGAAGATGTTGTCTTCATTGCCAATGATTGGCACACTGCTCTCCTCCCATGTTACCTCAAGACCTTGTACAAACCTTTGGGAATTTACTCAACTGCTAAGGTATAATGCCTTATAACTCGCTTAGAATCGGAATTATTGTGGTTCTGTTTAATTGAAAAGTCTTATTCTAGGGTGTTCTACATATGGCAGGTTGCCTTCTGCATCCACAACATTGCATATCAAGGAAGATTTGCCTTCTCAGACTTTGCACGTCTCAATTTGCCTGATGATTACAGGAGCTCTTTCGATTTTATTGACGGGTATAATATTCGCTGTCCAGCCCAAGTATTAATACCTCTGTTGGTTTCTTACATTATTTCTCATGCAAATGACTGAAGGGCCCTTTCATTGTAGGTATGAGAAGCCTGTGAAGGGAAGGAAAATCAACTGGATGAAGGCTGGAGTTTTGGAATCAGACAGGGTTTTGACTGTGAGCCCATTCTATGCCGAGGAATTAGTTCTTGGAGAGGATAGAGGTGTTGAGTTGGATAGCATCATTCGCAAAACTGGCATCACTGGTATTGTTAATGGAATGGATGTCCAAGAGTGGAATCCTGCTACTGATAAATACCTCGACATTAACTATGATTCCACCACTGTAAGTTTGATGAGTGAATATCTTATCACAAGGCTATGAATACTGCCCAATGGTGAAAATTTTACATTTCCTTGTGCAGGTTATGAGTGCAAAGCCTTTGTTGAAGGAAACTCTTCAAGCTGAAGTTGGGCTACCCGTTGATCGGGATGTCCCTTTAATAGGCTTCATTGGCAGACTAGAAGAGCAAAAGGGTTCAGACATTCTTGTTGCAGCTGTTGAACAACTAGCTGAACACAATGTGCAAATAGTAATTCTTGTAAGTAAAATAAAATTATTAAGAACTAAAAACAAAACATTCTCTCTTTTTACTGCCACTGAGATTCAGAACCTGAGTTCCATGATGTGATATGTTCATACCCTTAGGGAACCGGCAAGAAGAGCTTTGAGAAAGAGGTAGAAAAGCTAGAGGAGTTGTATCCCGATAAGTGCAGAGGAGTAGCGAAATTCAATGTCCCTTTGGCTCACATGATCATAGCAGGCGCTGACTTCATGTTGATCCCAAGTAGATTTGAGCCATGTGGTCTCATACAGATGCATGCTATGCGATATGGCACAGTAACGAATCTAAACCTTTTCCATCTCCATATAATGCATACCATATTCACAGAGGTTAATAGTTATTATAACATTGAACTTTGGTGCAGGTACCCATAGTTGCATCTACTGGTGGTCTAGTTGATACCGTTAAAGAAGGATACACAGGATTCCAAATAGGTGCTTTCCATGTCGAGGTAAATGATGCGATGATTGATCGAAATATCAGTACAATATTAAAAATAATAATAAGACTCGACAATTGTTTTTTTTTTTGGGAAATTCAGTGTGACAAAATCGATCCAGCTGATGTAGCTGCACTTGTTAAAACTGTTGTAAGAGCACTTGCCACTTACGGCACCAGTGCATTACGAGAAATGATCCAGAATGGCATGGCCCAAGATCTTTCATGGAAGGTTTGTACATCAGTTTTCGTATCATTTGGAACATCAAAGAGAACCGACTTGGAAAAACATTTTCAGTTTCTTAATAGAAAATCGCATTGGTTCAATGCAGGGACCAGCTAGATTGTGGGAGAAGGTATTGCTAAGTCTGGGAGTGGAGGGCAGCGAAGCTGGCATTGAAGGGGAGGAAATCGCTCCTCTTGCCAAGGAAAATGTTGCTACCCCTTGAACACTGACGACACCCAAGCATATATGTTGCTGTTCTAAGTATGAGGCCGCTGAATCAGAAAAACGTGGCAGTTGAAGGTAATGTGGCATATACTCTTATGATGAGTGGGGTGATGTTTGAATCAATTGTAAAAGACAATCGATAACTAACTAATGTAATCCTCATTAAGTAGATGAACTAAGAAGAGTATTATCCGCCTTTGCAAGGCTTATGTTTGTGGGTAAGTAATAAAATGCTCACTAGGGCAGGTAGATGGTGTAAAATTTTCAAACTGTTATTCTAAATGTACATTAGTTGTTGCTGCATTAGCATTTGATTGCGACATTAAGAATTCCAGTAACTGAAGGTAAAAGATACATTTTAAAAATCTGATTTAACAGCAGATTTTAAATATGGGTGTAGCTCAAGAATTCAGTTGGCGTGTATAGTTCTCTGAAATCATATTTTTATTCGAAAAGAAAATGCATTCTGACTTGCACCTATCAATATTTATAACAAATTGTTGCAAGGTTAAAAACTCAAAATTACCTAAAAAAATTTGAGTAATTGAACTCTCACTCACCTGTATTTGATTCAGAGTGATGGCATGGCCTCGTAAGCACAATCATGTGATGAAATTAGCAAGATTAACAGACAAAAAAACGAAAATTCTAATCCAATTATTTGGTATCACAGAGGGAAACGTATCAAGGTTGTAAAAGGAATAGATGAAAATCTAAAGGTGCAACTGCGTATCTTCCTTGACTAATTAAAACCAGAACTTTATAAATGGTAAAATACATGGTGAAATGTCATCTTGTACCCAGCATAATAAAATCCAGTTATTTCAACTAATTTTTTGAGACATTCGCCCATCCCCATCCTGAATAACACAATACACGCTCTTTGAAAAGCCAGAGAGATTTTACACAGCCACACTAATATCATGCCAATGAACCAATTAAAGAATTTTTTTTTCTAGAACCACCCCAAGGGGCCTCTCTGCACAAGAAATCAAAGTCTACACAATTTCTAGGCTTTGTAAGACTCTGGTTCGAAAAGCTAGATTCTTCATCATCACTCAACACAAGTCCAAGACATGAAAATCTGTTTGCCTTTCAAGAACTCCTTGATGTCTCGGCTAGTCCCATCTTTGATTCGGATTGAACTCTACGGTAGAACAACACATAAGCAGCTGAGGTCTTTATATCAGCCTCATTAACTGGAGAAACACGGCTGTCGTCGAAATTGTACCATCTATTCTCATCAACCAACTGCTCAAATTGATTGAGACAAAAACCCTTTTAAGCCTCGGTATTGCAATAAGTATATTATGTTTAAACCACAGTACTCGA
The DNA here is from genome assembly GCA_949673415.1 of Euphorbia schlechtendalii. Taxonomy (NCBI): domain Eukaryota; kingdom Viridiplantae; phylum Streptophyta; class Magnoliopsida; order Malpighiales; family Euphorbiaceae; genus Euphorbia; species Euphorbia schlechtendalii. Next base: position 6,755 of record CATIWQ010104845.1, read on the forward strand.
ATAACTGAACAATGCAGCAATGTTCAAAATCAATAACATAATGCAAAATGATAAGAAATTAGGGGATTTTCAAGAAGAAATGAGATAATATGGTTATTTACCTTGGCAAAAGCAGTATAGTGGCCACCACCAAGTCCACCATAATGGTTACTAATGGCATACAATTCATACAAACAAGTTCCTCCATCTGCTCTCTTCACAAATTTCCTTAAATCAAGATTTCGAATGGGGAAGTCCACAAACGTATCTAGTTTGTTTTTCATGTAACGGCTATATGAAAACCGTTTCAAGTGGAAAACAAGGATCTCAGGCAAAGTCCACAAATCAAGCTTCTTAGTTGCTTGCCTATGTTCTTTGCACCCAGGACAATACCTACATATAGACATTGATATAAATAACATGAAAGGATCTTGAAGGAATGCACGCAAACCATATGAACAGAGATATTTGTACTAACCACATGTCATCAGGCCCTAAAGGTTCTTCAGTCAAAAATGCTTCCAAGCAAGAAAATAACGAGACAGCTTCTTGCCGGGTTTTCTTTGCAGTAAACCCAGTTTTATGAAAAGCAACAGGGATATCTTTAAGATAGCTGCGATCATATAGTTTATGTTCCTTTTCAGTCCACTCCAGAAAAACCTTGATACGGTTTCCTCCAGATTTCACGACAGAGTCCTTGAAAATTGGCTTGCGGTTTGAATATCGGTCATCAGTTAAAAAGAGTTGAAATGACAACTCCTGATTGGATTTTTCATCCTGTTCTATGTCATCCATGGGTTCATCTACTGGTTCACATTTACCATTGCAGTTAGTTGACGACTCACCATTTACTTCAGAAAAGCCATTTTCCTTCCCATTATAAATGGCACTAGAGGAGGTTGCTCTTCGCAAGGGTGAGAGCAGTCTCGAAACAGCCAACTCAATATCAGCTCCACTGCATGAGTCATCTTCCAAGTAAGTAAATAGGGGTGCCCCAAAATCCTTCCATCCACTGCCCTTCGAATAGTCCAATCCAGACCTGCAAAACACATTTTTTAACCACAAAATGCACAATGAAAATGAAAATAAACAAACAATTTGGTAACAAACGCCTAGTCAAGCACAGTTATGGACAGTTTAATAAACTGCTATAAATAAATAGACATTATAAATTATACATATTCTATAACCAATATGTAATTCTCAGCAGATAAAAAAAACCTAATAACTGGTAAAAAAGACAGTACCTTTCCTGATGGACAATTTCCAGCCTTTTCCCGAATCCTTTTTGAGGAAGACGATAGGCCACAATATATTCTTCATCTTTAATAGAAATTAATGGTTCATAAGGATTTTCAAATAGACGGTAAATCCTATGATCATAGACCTGAAAAGCGCAAATATAGAATTCTTAGCTATTATAACTAGTAGCCATTAGAAAGAAGCAAAAGCTACTTACTTCTGCCAGCAGAAGGGTTTCATCACTCGTTAAACAACATGATTTTGCCAATGCTTGAGTGAGATCTCTACAAAGACCATTTTTCAGTACTGACACAGTGAACGGCATAGGAAGACCACTTCCATCACCATAGAACACTGTCACTGTAATTGACCGAGTGACAGTAGAAGGCAGTGGCAAAGATAAGTACATGAAGGGGTCAAAAGTAATCGATATCTTGCTGCACACTGGGCAAACCAATGTGGATTTATATTGACCCTGAATTAACATGTAAATACATTTTAGTTGACAAAGTACAGCAATTCAACAAGCTAACACATGTTCAAGAAAAAGTTAGTTTTGAGCAAAATAATGCGACAAACAGCAGAACTGATGCCCTAAACAAGGATAATTAAAAATTTTAGACCAATTACATCTATATGATTATAATTATATGCCATTTTTCCACTAAGAAAACTATATGGTAATTATTCAGTAGTCATAACATGTTTATGCATAAACTATAAGAGTAAAACAAAATCCAGTTGATAGCAGTTTTTCCATGGTTCAGAGCTCAGTATATTTCCCCAGAAGCTGAAAATAGCATTACTGGAATTATTCGGATAGCGAAATATCAGTCACAAATTCAACTCAAACCAACAAATAATTTTCAGGACGGAAAAACTGGGAAGAGATTGCAGCTAATCAAACTGATGCAATAAAATCATCACTTAATACAAATATGCCATAAAATCACATATCATACCATATTTCATAAGAAGTTAAGATAGTGTACACATATAACAGGTAAGGCTTCTAATTATAACAACATTCTAGAAGTGAACTTAATATTCTTACTTGGCAAACATCTACGATCACTGAATCATTCCGAGCCTTGTGATTTCTCCAACACTCATCCGCTACTTCATTGTCTGGGCGACCATCCCAATCCTTCATTTCAATGTAGGGCTTCTGTTTGACACGGTTCAAATCTTCATGCAGCCCATCGAGTAAAAATGCAAGAAGCTCCTACAGAATTTTTTTTATCACAGATATAGCAAGCAGTTAGTAAAGCAAGAATGAATATAAAATTAACAAGATAAAAGGAAAGTTACACACTTCAAAACAATTAAATGTATCGATAGAGTACTAACCTGAGAGTCGTGTTGATTATAACCACTAAATTGTGGAGCAAATAGTGACAGCTTTCCCTTAAATGCGCGTGGTGCAATTGCAGTCCTTCCTGATGACCATAATTTCCTCAACAAATCACCAAATGCAAGTGCAAGTTCACCCTACACAACTACAACATAAGTTAGCAATTCAACATTGAGTGCTTTACGTGAAAAATTGCAACTCAAGAGTTCACACAACCATGAATGGAGATTAAAAAGAGAAGCCAAGCCACTTACGTTCATTCCCAAGGGATTTTCTGTGTTGATCTCAGTAGAGTAATCCTGCAAGAAATACTCAACAAGCGGGGGAGTGTGGGCCAAGCATTGAAGAGCACTGTTCATAAAACAAGTATTCCCCATATTCTGTAATCCTGCCAAACCTCCCCTCTCAACTTTTTTAACAGCCCCATATGCTCCAAAACCATCATCAGCATCTGTTACCGCTGAGTTTAAGCCATTTCCTGGCCTTAACTGCAAGGTGTAAGCATTTGAATGACCGTTTGATAATGATGGTCCCCCTGCGATGGACAGAGAGGCACGTGCAGGTTCCATGGGTACCAAAGCCAACTCGTTTCCAGTTGCATCCTTTTGATAGGACCCATCAACTAGCAGCTCGAAAAGAATCTAGAAAAAAATAATGTGCCAACCAATTAAAAAAAAAATTTATTCTTAAAGACCTTATCGAAGGCTGAAGGGAAGTCCACCAGGTTGCAATTACAACATAATACAATGATTATATACAAAAAGCACATGCATTCAAGCATACATTAGCAAAAGAATATATTAAGATTTAATATCTAATCATAGTTGTTAGAGAGCTCGAGGCTCACGGCCCAGTGCCTTGGAAGACCTCAGGCGAGGCGCAGTCACATCCAGGTGGTGTGCCTAACTGCGCCTAAGCATGGATAGCCAGATGTGGGTTGTTCTTATGATGCTTTTTAGGTGGATTAATTAAATGGATCCATGAACCAAATATTAACATGTAAAAATTTAAATGACTCTGAAATTCAGGGACTAGGTTAGGAAATAGTTAAAGTGAAGGATTAAATATAACATGTACAGATTTAAATGACTCGACAAATAAGGGAGTAAGGGACTAGTTCAGAATATAACATACTAATATTTCATGTATGGAAACTGATCATCTACAATCAGTAAAAGCAAAAAATAATCAGATTTCCAAATATTGATCCAAAACAGAGCTCCTAGCATTTTCCACTCAACTTCAAGTATCATTACTCATTACATGAGTGAATGTGACCAAAATTTCTTATCATAAGATAACATCAGCAGTGCAGCTGAATATAATAAAATGATGAATCACATGAAAACAACTCAACTTAAATTTAAAAATAAATGAATCATCCAAAATCTACATTTCTCAGGCACACATACCTCTTGATCCATTTGCAAATTGCAGGCATCCAGTGTAATGTTTGGATCAACTAATTTTGTCTGCTTGGTCTTGTTAAAGTAGTCCCAGATGATGATCTGATAACAGAAATAAATCATTAACAGCAGAAATAGTAAAAGATATTTATAAACTACTCCACATAAAAAATACCAATTCAGGAACTAATTTTATCATCAGAAACATATTGGAGATATTCATATTCTCAATACCATCTTTTCTTGATTAAATGAAAACAAAATTGGTAGCTACTTCTATAATTTATGTGAAGATTTTCTTCTTCCAAATAAAAAAAATGGAATAATACCGAATCTGCACCCACTAGATAGTAGATATTTATGACTTAATAATAAGAAAGAAAAAGACAAAGAAGCTTTTACGTTCAAAATGTAACACAGCTTAAACTGTTGTGTCATAGATCACAAACCTTCTCTCGCTCTATTCCTGTAAGAGCACAGACCTTTTCATCAAGCTGACGCACAGAAGCCTGAAAAAACATAAAGAAAAGGAAAATTACTTGCAAAGACTAAACTGACATAAAAAAACTACATCTGATTCCAACAGACCACATAAATGGTCAAAGCATAATCTATTATTCTTGTGGAGTTTGGACATATATCTCAGATATGCATGATAAGAAATTACGAAAATAAAACAGAACATTCTTTCTGTCTCTGAAGACATGCAGATATTCGGAGAACTTTCATACCTTTTTACTTATCCTTAACTTTAATTCACTGTTATCCCTGGAATCAACTAACTTGAGAAGAAGAGGATAAACCTCCACACTGAATTGCTTTTTGTTAGAAACCCCTTGAGAAATCATCTTTCTAGGTAAAGATGGCCCTCCTTTGTACCTAAGAAACATTGGGGAAGAAGCAATATACAACAGAAAAAGATTTAAGAAGAGCTTACAGATCCCCAAATTTTCAATAATTACAGTGAAAAGAGTCCAAATAAGTGACAACTGCATTTATCCCAAATGATGATATTTAAGCTAAAAAATTTCAGACACTAGACTAGAGATCTTAATTAATCAGAACGATTCACAATAGTAAGATCAACAAATTTCAGAGTTTCATTTTTGTGCTTTACCCGATTCTCTAAGTTTAGAGTAATAGACTTGCTGATGAATCCAGTAACTTAAATCACCTCTACAAAAGACAATTGCATTACTATTGCACGATTAAACAACTCAAACAAGTCGAAGTTTCGTAATTCATGTATCACTTCCATACCATTCAAGAAACACATCAAGTTACAAGAGTACCAATTCTCTTCATGATTTTCAGACCTCCAAAAACAAATGGACACTTAAGAAGAGAGGTTCCAATCCAACTTCTGATACACTAATGCAGTGGTAATTGGTCTCAAACTGCAATAGCTAGCTCTTCAAATTAATTTCTTTTCATTCATAAATCTACATAATATACCAAGTGGTCTTCAACACGATATTTCAAGATCCACCCTTTATTAATATAATGCATTTGTTAAATCCAGGACATTCATAGATCTGTATCAAGTACTAAGTGTATAATAATCCCCAAATGATATTTAAAGTCTCCTAGTCTAATTAGCATAAAAGTTGTTGTGACAAAAATTGAGATACCCATTACACCACTATAAAACAATGTAGAAAATGTGGAAGAATCCATTACCACTGAAAAAGTTTATCCCAAACTTTGTGGGGAACTAAATTGTAGTCCCTTCCTTCCAGCAAGGTTCTAGTGAGGTCCAGATCACCACCATCACTATCAGCTGTATTTTCTACTATATCAGAATTATCAATAGGACCAGGTCTCTCAGCAATTCTCGAAGGAGTAACATCCATATCTTGATGATCACAAGACCGTTCATCAACCGAGTCAACACCCTGGCCAACATAGCCCTCCCATCTCGAAAACCACCTGAGATGTAGTCAATATTCCAACCAAAGTAATTCAGCAAAGCACAATACAAGAACAAAATGTGCACAATACAAAGAAGCAGCTCCTTAATTGAGTTTGAAATTGGCGAAAAATACATAAACAGTAGAGAGAAGCATGACTGTGCAAGATTCAGAGAGGTAGAATCAGTATTAAACCGACGATTAAAGAATTTAATATATAACGAGAGAAAGATACCTGGAAGAGATAACGTAGTACAAGTTGCCTTCTTTCAGATCACGCTCAGCCTCATCCATCAATTCCTTAACGATCCGCCTCTCCTCTTCGGGCGTGCAAGGCAGGCAACTACTCACATCATTCTCCATCAAACACCCCGAATCTGCGATCGTCATGGCACTCTACAGAAACCGGCAAACAAAAAATATCAATATATTGCTAGTGGAGTCGCAAATTGAAATCGAGAATCAACAAAAAGAAATAGAAGAAACTAAATTCACCAAAATTAAACTACGAATTAGAGATCGGGAAGGAAGACAGAGAAGGAGAGCAGGAGAATAGGAACCCTAGATTTAAGAAAAATCAATTTGCTGAGGCAGAAAATAAGGAAACTCTTTACCGTCTCTTCAACAACCAATTCGCTGTCTTTTTGTTTTTTATATTTTCCATGCCAAATTAAACCCATTTCTATTTATGGTTCTTCAAATTTTCTCTTCATCTAGAGTAATATTTATACACTGTTTCAACTTTCATCAAAATTGAAATTTGTAGTTTCAATGTAGTTATCCCTTTTACTCAACCGCTCACGTGTTGCTTCTCCAAACTTCTCAAGTTCATAAAGGTATCTTACCATTGTAAATCTTCTTCTTTAGGCATTATTTTAATATACCATTTCAAAAAATGAAATTTTGTTCCTACAAGAAAAAATGTGTTCTTGTACAATTTGCATTTTCAAGGAATTAACTTATTTGGAAGATAAGCATATTCTTTATTTTATCTTAATTCAAAATAAGAAATTGTACAGATAAAGTATATTCTTTAAATTGATATAAAAATTTTTGGAATCACAAAAATATAATGCAACTTTTATATTAATTAAATTACATTATTCAATTCTGAAATTTTGATACAAGTATACAACTACTTAAATAAAACTCTATCATAATTTGAATTTCCTCATTTTAAGACTAAGCAACTTACACTAGCTAATTCAGTTTAGTTCAAAACTACATACATATAATTTATACTGAAATAAGTATATTTCAGTTTAATTCAGTTTCAGTAACATTCAAATCAATTAAAAAAAAGGCTAATGGAATATTTGTGTGCAAAAAAAATATTTGGCACTTGTAACTGACATCATATACTTTCACTTTTGATCCATTTGTTTAGAACTGTACTATTGTTTATGTATAATCTAAAGTTTGAGTATAACATGCATAATTAATCTATTTAATGATAGCAAAAGTTAATCAAAAGAAAAGAAAATTAACCATAAAATTTTACATTGATCTAATTTATCAGTGAAGCAATGAACTTGTTTAATATGCACAAGTTTACCAATTCATTTTTACATCACATTCTAGTTGATTTAACTTTTCAAAACACATGACATTGAGGGAGCAAACTAGTGTACTTTTAGAAAATTGTTTAAAACTTTTACATATTCAAGGTGAGATCAGAAATTTTTGTACAAGATGCATTAAGCCTAAACACATGCTTTCGGAATGTACTACTATAAATTAAGTAGTAAATAAGGTGGCAATTAATAATCACAGTATTAACGTGAGCGATGCAAACATACAACTGTTAAAGCAAAGGATATGCTTTTTCTAGTGAATTGAACAAACAATTAACCAGCTGCTGCTGAGAATCAAACTAGAGCCAGAAGAGTATTGTCTTGCTATCCACGAAACACCACCACAGCAATCTAAATAAAAATCTCATCTCAACATCAAAATAACATAATTGCCATATATACAAGCAAATTCAGCGCCGCTTTTACCAAATTTTTGCAGAATCTTCTACAAGAAGTTACATGTCATGTCTCTGCACAAACCCTATTACAAGTGTTGTACATATTTACACCGCTACTATCACAACTATGCAGTCAGATTAGCGTCAACATTACCGACCAGCAGGGTGCCGCCCATGCCTTCAAAGAGAGTGTAATGACAACTCGGAAAGATTATACAACATCAATTATCAAACTATCAAGAATTCTACTACTCTAAACATTGGCAAGATAAAATAGAACTCTAAGAAGCTATGATGTGGCTGTTTCGTCAGAGCTAGCCGAGGCATCACTTTCATCAGGACTTCCACCTCGAGCCTCATCGTCACTAAACAAACTGCCGCTTGAATTTGAAAAAGAGCCGCTATCATCACCACTGCCCATATCTGCTTTCCTCCTCCTAAGTTCCATTACTCTTCTGCCTTGCAATGCCAACCTCCTTCTCTTCCTTGCTTTCCGCTTTCCCTTTGGAAACTCATCCCTTTGCGACTCCAGGCTTTTACTGTCATTTTCCTTAACAGCTCTTCCATTGCCAAAGTCATTGTCTTCTGATTCCTCAGTATCCAACTTGCGCCTTTTCCTACTTGAATTTGTCTGAAGTATAACAATCACACTTAAATTACAAAATGATTATAACTTTCAAAAATTCACCCTACATGATCAATATTTTCACTAAAGCTACTTTCTGATTGACAGGTAAGCAAATGTAGGGTGCGGTTTTTCTATTCACCTTAAGATAATTCCTCCAAGCACAGTAACTAACTAATATCAGTTTCATGTCAGTCAAACAAGAAAATGGAAAAAATCATCATGTGGCTTTGGCCTCAAAGAGCAGATCGGATTGAAGTAAGCCTGGAAAAACAGATTGAAAGAAAGATGGATGCAGAACTAAAGTAATAAAACTACATTGAGACTTTAGCAGCTACAAGTACAGTAGTTCGATTTATGTTAGATAAACACAGTGTTGTTGTCATCATGTGGCGTACTTTATTGCTCTATTGACAGAATGCACATTGTGGCCTACCTATAAGTACTGTAGTTCTATTTATGTTAGACAAACACAGATTTTTCATCATGAGACATACTTTATTCCTTTTCGAAAGAATGCACATTTTGGCCTACCTACAAGTACAATAGTTCTAATTATGTTAGACAAACACAGTATTTTCATCATGTGGCATACTATTTCTCTTCTGAAAGAATGCACATTGTGGCCTGCTTATATAACGTAAGTTGTATGAGAATACCACCCTGTTTAGTCAGGACATTCTCAATATCATGCATTGAAAGAAAAAAGAATTACAAAATAATTGTCAGCATACCTTGGGACCGCGATCGACCAACTGAGCCCACTCATGTCGGTTCCTGAGGCAGTCAAGAACAGCCTGAGAATGACTTGAATATGCATAGCGCTCTCCATTATGCTTCCTCAAGTTGTGCCAATGCTGCAAATGAAACGGTTGTTAGCAAGCTAGATCTTTATCACTCATCCTATAGAAGGACTACGTGAAACAGGAACGTAAATCGAAAAGGAAACAGACAATGGAAAACGCCAAATATCAAATTTAGGTTTCCAAAACAGTAACGTGTAAATGTCAACGCCTTAAGAGTTTCCGTGTTAAAAGAGTTATAGAACTTGTAAGAGGCACTTCATTCCAAATAAAATAAAAACATACCGGCAGGACTGCATTACAGAGTTCCTCGTAGGTCATGCGCTTGCCTTTGCTCATAATTTCATTGATTAAGCCTATAGAGGATAAAATGCCCCATAGAATGTGAAATACATACTAATAACAAAAATATGATTAACTGGTATACACAAATATTAGTTCCTTGAGAATAATTACCGGGTAAAGTGCGATGAACAGGAACCTGAACAATTCCTATCTCTTCATCAGACACGTTTCTAGGTGAATTTCGGACAGAAGACAAATGTTTATCGTTAATCTCAGCAGAGGAAGATAGGCCACTGTTTACATTTGAGGTTGAGGTAGAAAGTATGCTTTTCTTTACCGAATGCACTGCTGCCGGAGATCGAGAATCCTCTCTCTTGGGAAGCTTATCAGTTGTAGATCCTTTATCCCGTCTCGCTAACTCAAGTGATGATGTGCCTCTGTCTGTCTTTTTCGACTCATCATCTGGCTCATGAGAATGGGAAAACCCAGCTTTAGATGCATCTTTGTATTTTCTTCTTGGAACCTGCAACGTTTTTTCAATAGGAACTTAGTCAAGAAAAAGCCTGAACAATAACTTAAACTTATAAAACAGCACAAAAGATGTAAGCATAAAAATCATGTTCATGCACTGTGAACCTTACCAAATTATGATCCCTTCCTCCATAACCTGATGAACGCTTTGCAAGCATGCTTGTTGCACTCTGAGATGCCGACTGAGGCAAGCTTCCTGCATTGCGAACACGTGGGACACGAGGAACCCTGGGAGAACTATTGAGTTCTTGATGCAATAGCAATGCAAGCTGGCACAAATAAATCAATGTAAATCTGCTGAAAAGAATTCAAAACAAAATCACCTCACTAACACACAAAAATGGAATTCGGTTAGCACCTCTTCATCACTTAAAGTCGCAGATGAATTAGTAGGCAGAGGAGGAACAGATGACGCATGATTTCCCTTAGATGATGACTGGCTATTAGTATGGTTTAGCTTCTCACCTCTTATAGGTACACCTGATGCCAAGGCCTTGTCCTGAACCTGTAAAGGACATGCATTTTGCAGTAATACAGCAGCTTCGGAGGAATTCTGAGCTGAAGATGTTTTAGAAGATGAGTGAAGTGCTGATTCTTTTGAGTCAGAAAGCGCTCTTCTAAGATCAGATGTATGTGAAACCTTGCTTGAAACTGGTGCTTTTGAAGAAGAATTCACAGAGGGCTTTAGACGCTCTTTTGCTGTTTTTCTTGACACATCTTCATCCTTGAGTTTGTTCACATCACTTACAGCTCTATCTTTCTTATCAGTAGATTTGCACTCAGCTGATGCCTGTGGCTTCACTGTAGGATAAGAATCCAGCTTATCTGCAGATCTAGCAGTGTCGCTAACAGATGATTTGGAGATCATAGCAGTGGCTGAAGCAGAAGATGATTTTCCTAAGCATAAAACTATTTTATTCTGACTAGGTACTGTAAATGAGTCAGAATTTTTACCCATTTTAGACAGTTCATTAGCCAATGCCAAACCAAGTTTTGGTTCAGAAGAGCATTTTTGCAATGAAGTTCGATTGCTGTTTGTTTGATCAATGGTAATTTCTGTTTGTTTGATTGCTGCCGATGCTATTTCAGTATCTTGAGTTTTATTATGACCAGATGATGAACTACTTAATGGTACATTAATTTTAACATTTTCATTAATGTCATTCTTAGGAGTGACAATACCTTTTGCACCACCAGCAGAAGACTGAATATTCAAGAGCCTACTAGAATTATCATCATCCACATCTAATTTAAGATTAGGCTGCAAAGAACTAGAAGACATGTCATCATCACCCTTTATCTGAGTATCCTCAGCTTCTGAAAAGGTTGCAACCGATCCATTAGTTTCAGGTATCACACCACGTGCCCCATAACTCTTCACATTATCACCTAGATTCCCATTCAGAACTTTTTCTCCCTAAAAAAAGCATTAAAAAGTCATTCCAGAAAACTAAGTTAAGTAAAACACACATTTGTTTTGTTAGAAAAAATTGTGGGATAATTGTTCTCACAATTCCGACCCGGGTATGGTAAAGGCCAAAAGGTCCCAAAAAGTAATTTTTCCGAGGATCGAACTACCGACCTTTGGGGTTCAACTAGCCATTTTTTACCACTAGGACTAGCACCCTTTGGTTAAAATGAGAGCACATATGGTAAATTGTTAATAAAACCATAAATTTGAAAACCAAAACTACTTGAAAAACAAGAATTGAGAAGGCTGATATTATTAAGGTCAAAACTACATAACTAAAACATCTTGCTAGATTCTTGTATAGTTGTATGCCAATCATCTCATATCGCATGCAAGAATTCTTCGCACTAGAAAATGTGGTCCACTGCACCTGCTTTCAAAAGGTTATAAAAATGTAGTTTCTCTTCGGCTCTCCATTGATTTATTCAATTTTGAAATTGTCCTTATCAACAGAAATTACATATTGGACTACAGCTTTTTCCAAATTCAGATGACTCGTATCACAACCAAATGTAGCCTGAATAAAATTAAATGCAATTCCAATGACTGATGCAACAACATTTCCAACTGAGATGAACTAACCTAAAAAATCTTAAACTAATTGGGTTCTGCATCATAAGTTTTTTTCATTCACAACACCTAATTTAGGGGTATCTCCCATACAAATATAGGCAAAATCATTTCTGAATATGTCAATTCTACAACTCAATATAATGTTTTGTGCTTCATATGTGAAAATATTGAATATATCTCCTATTATCCTAAGAACTCAAAGAGTAGAATGTGTTTATGCACGCACACCACCCCAACAGAGGGATAATCATGTTGCAACATCCTTAATGCCTCTTAACCCATTTTCATTGTCATATGCTTGAAACTATCCAATTTAATTAGAAATTCACTGAATATTTGCAAGAATTAATTCAAGGTCTTTAAAAGTAGCTTTCAATTTCAATGTAAAGCTTCACAGACATCACAGCATACTGGCAGGTAAACATTCAGAAATAGAATAGCCAAATGCAAAATAAAGACCAAGTCTCTGTAGAATCTAAGTAAATCATATTTAAAGTTATAAACTAGATTCCCATAATCTTCTCAAGTTAGAAACATGTATAAAGTAGTGTACAATCCCACAAGGAACGGAACACAGCTTTTTGAAAGTGATAACCAGATAATGAGAGCCATCCATCTTTCCATCTAATACAAAAGGAGAATGTATGCGAAGAAAAGCTTACCTCTTGTTCTTTAGGTAATTTCTGAGCAGTGTGTTCAGGTGTTGACACAGCTATGTTGTCAAATTTGGAAGAGCTCTCAGCCACTCCTGGAACTTCATGCCTGACTTTTTCTTCGTTTGATTGAATTTCAGTCACCAAATCATGTCTAGAAATGTCAGCAGACAAGGTCTCTGAAGAACGTTCTAGCACAGGTACACTTTGCTTTGACTTCTCAAAACCATTACCAAAAGAAATGTTATTATCTGACTCGTGTCCTCTAACTGCTGCATCTCCGTGATTTTTATTCTTTATGCTTTGTGTGTCATTTTTAATAGACTTTGGTCTTCTGTCCTCATAAGAATACAGCGGTTTTGCATCACTGGTGGATGTCAATGCTAGTAATAAGAATAGAAACAAAAAAGGATCGGAGTCAACAAATTACAAATGCATATCTAGAACTAGCGTTACATGTGACCACCCTTCAGCGTTAATGCAATCAGAATAAACTATGCACTAGCTAGGAAAAAAGAAGCCACTTTTTGGTATAAAAGAAATAAAATAAAATATGTTGAGTTGTGAACAAATAATAGCATAAGTTATCAATTACCTGTTCTAGAAACATTTGAAACTCTCTTCTTCAGGTCCACCTCCTTATATGTAGCTCTAGCCTTTTTCTTTCCACTACGCTCTTTGGGCATCGCCTGATCTTCTTTCTTGCGCTTTCCTGAATGAATCACAATTGGCCTAAGTAAACTTCTCTCCTTTGTAACTTCATTCTGAGAATGGTGAACACCCTCATCCCCATTCACCCAGTTCTTCCTTTCTTTGGTGTACACTTCCCTATCCAGAGTTCCTTCGTCGTCTCTACTCCTCGCCCCAGCCAAAGCAGCTGGAGAAGTTTGTAACACAGTCTCCTTCGCCAATGAAAACAGTGCACCTGCACCTTTATCAACGATATTCTCCTGGTCTTCCTCATTCCTAGAACCCTCATCATCCCAACATGGGAACTCCCTGTACTGGAAATTAAACTTCTTTGGAACATACCCAGTGCACTTCCACAACTCTGGTGTAAAAACAGATAAACCAGTAAACAGTGCAGGATCACCACCCGGAACACCTTGCACATGCACTCTTTCTTCCATAGGTAATTCAGTCCACAGCCTGAAAGGCCGACGCGCTGATCCAGTTGCTGCATAATTGCTCTCCATTCGAATTGTTTTAGTGGGCAATTCAACCAGTAATTGAGCAACTTCAGTCTCCATACTATCATCTTTATTGATCTTGCTTTTGCACTTGTCACAGGCAAACGACTCTTCCCCCTTAACATACCGAGAACAACGCGTGTGCACCCACACACCACACTCATCACAATTCACCATTTCTTCCCCATCATCGAAATTGACTCCACAAACACAATCCACTGTCCACGATTCATCGACCCAGTCCTCATGACTCGGAAGGCGGTGTGCCCGCCCCTTCATATCTTCTACCCCCCACTATCCCCAGAAAAAGGAAAGAAACACCGTCCAAGGAATCGCAAGACGAGCAAATACCAAAATCTAAACAGCTCTCAATCTTATTGTAGTAAATCGAATTCAAATAGTTTACTATCACAGCATTCCCTAATTATATGATTCGAAGCGTAAAAAGATATTGAGCAAGAAAGAGTACCTGTAGAATTCAATCCTCCACAAGATGGCGTAAATTAGATATCTCGAATCTCAGTCAAGGAGAAATTAAAGTGTATAGCAGCTGAAATTCTATAGATTGTGGAAGAGTAGAGATCTGTGCCCCCCTTTGCACTTCTGTTCTGAGCGGAACGAAAGTGGGTTCTGGTGTACGAACCACCGGAATTGAAAGGGTATAAACAAGTTTTTAAAATTCTTGGCGTCCGTGACTCTCAGAATTGACTATTTCCCTTTGAAACTGGGCTTTACAAAGCTCAAGCCCAGCCCAACTTAGCCCATCCCACTAATATACTTTTACCGTTACAATAAAACTTTGAGTTGATCTATCAATAAAATAAAAATTTTTAATGTTGAGTATAGAGTTTGATCAAAGTAACGGTTGAAAACACAATAAAATAAGTAACTCGATTTTTAACTCGCTATTTGGTTCTTGACCATCATTAGTGCAAGGTAATGGATATAATAAAAAAATAATTACTGGAAAATTCATATTCTATAAGATCAATATATAAATTTTTTAAAGTATAGTCCTTGCAGTTAACTAACGATGATAATCAATTTATAACATCAACTATTTTCAAGACGCTGATCATTAAAGGAAAAATAACGAAAATTATCACAAACGTTAATTTCGAACACAAAAATCCTCAAAATGCAACTTCAAGTGTCATTTCAATTTGAACCTATCTTACCGATACATTGGAAATAACAATTCAATGTAAGGTATTGTGACTACTATAGTCATTCCAATTTGAACCTATACATTCCAATACAATGGAAATATCATTCCATGCTAGTTTTAATTGTTGAAGTATAACTGAATGTTTAAACCCAGCAAAATGATCTTCAAACTGCTTTAAAATTCCTTCCATCGCCAAGTTATTTAGCCATAGTTGTTCACAAAAAGCAACTGGATCTTGCAGAACTGGAAGCACAATGTTGAAGCTTGTGAGATTGTTGTTGAACACTCCAAGCAAATGGAAGCTATTGGGAAGAAAGTTATGCTTTTTGGTGAACCGTGATGTCCCTGGAAACTAATTTGGAAGCCGTGAAAATGTTTCTTATTCGTTTGGAGACTGCGGTCTTAAACAATACTGCCATAATTGAAAATTTTTAAGCAAGGGTTGAAGCTTCTCTGAAGACCCAAAAGGATGCTAGCTCTACTCTGTTTTATGAGCAAACTGACCAATCAAATTGCCAAACCATCTGGTTGGAATTCTTCGGTGTTGAGAATTTTGAAGTTTGAGCTGTTAAGGAAAGGGAAGTTGCCCCAAGATAATATGCACGTATATACTTCTTTGTTGGGGGAGTTTTCTCAAAATCGCTCATCAACACTGTTTAAAAATCCTCTCTTAGGCCCCGTTGAAACACTATTTTGATGGTCACCGCCAGACTGCGCCCAGCGTTTAAATCTCACCGGCTAGCTCCTAAGTCCCACCTAGGCTCTGATTAATCCCCACCTAAGTTTACGGAGGCTTCGGCCGCTCGACTAGCGCTTTTTAAAACATTACTCTTCAATGATCAGTATTGAGACTAGTCTTAACCAAAGAATTGCCCATTTGCATCCTGGCCTGAACATTCCTCCAATATCTACTGTCTCACCTAGCTCTTCCACCGTCATTCCTAACCCTTTGATGTTGACAAAATGGGGAGAAGAATAGTGATACCAACCCTCATGCACCATGAACATTTTTTTTTCACTTTTTTTGCTATTAACTCTTGCTACTGATGATGACTAGACAATGATTCTGCTTTGCTTATGTTTTTTATCTACTCAATGCATTATCCCTAGCTGCCTTAGGACTTTTTAGATTTTAGTTGTTCGGTAGGAATGGCTATTTGTTTAAAAATTTTTATGTATTGCTAATTTCAATAGCATGCCTGCGATTGACTTATCTATCCAATAGTATTTATCTTTTGCAATATTGTGCGTGATATTGATTTCATGCTTTAATCGCTTTATTCTTTTAATCAATATGTTTTTATGCTTAAGTCTTTATCTTTGTGCTCTAACAATGGGGGAGTTTTTAATCTTTTATAATTGTTTTGTCACCATCGAAATGGGGGAGATTGTTAGAATCTCAGTTTTATAATAATTTTATCCTAAATGTTTTGAAGATGACTAACCAATTATCTTAAGGAATAAAGACACATAATTGAGGTTGTGCCATATATGTTTGATGATAAGTTATTTTTTAGCACTACATAATTGGATGAAGATTAAATCTTATTATAGCGCTTGACAACAAAAAATAAGCGAAAAGACTATAGTAACCTCAAAGTTTAACAAGTAGTTTAAATTATGTAACTAACTGATTATAACAAACTAAACCTGTTTAATATCGAACCTTGTTAGTCCCGGTCCAACACTCATATTTTTATTAAGCCCGGTCTGGGCTCGAATCCGCTAAAACCCGAAGTTTGATGGGTCGAGCTTGGGATTTGCATAATAATCCAGTCCCAGCCCGAGCCTGATTTGACGAAAAAGTTAAAAAACATTTCAATTTTTTTGTACTTAGAAGTCAAATTGACTAAACTCAACTATGATTAGTCTAAATAAACTAAAAAAATTTAAATTATTAAACCACATGTTAGAAAGGGTAAATAAATGTAACCTCATGAGATTTAATAAGTACACTTATAACTCTCTATGTTATAAAAAAATTACTTATACTTACCTCCTTATGTTTTGTCATTGTCATATTATAACCTCCTTGTAAATAATATTATCCTTTTTATATTGAATTTCTAAACATAATATATGTTTACAAACAAAAAATAGTCTAATATATCATATCTTAGAATGTTAGGGATTAAAATGACTCTAAAAGATTTTTTATTTTTATATTACCCCATGTGATCATACATTGAAAGTTATAGAATTATCTAATAAATTATAAAAAAAATTTCTATGATTATAAATCTCGTAATACTAACAAAGTAAAAGTAAATATACCGACAAATACTTATTACGTTATCAACTTTGATAAAAAAACACATAATTTAATATACAAGGAAGTTATAATATGACAATGTCAAAACACGGGAAGGTATAAGTAATTTTTTAAAACACATGTAAATACTAGTGTATTTGATTATAACTCGGGTAGGTTATAATATTTACTCTTTTAAAAAAGGACATCATTACCCCCTCAACTTGGCTCTAAAAGTCGGATGACACCCTCAACTTTCAAAAGGACTAGTTACCTTCCTTAATTTGGCAAAAATGCATCAGTTTATCCCCCTAATGACACGTGTCAACTTTTTGTTGGAGAGAAAAAAATAAAAAAATTACATTTTTGAAAAGTCAAACCAACCAGATTCCGAGACATGACGTTGAGGGGGCTAACTAGTTCGAAATTACCAACTTAAAAGAGGTATCTTACCTTTTTATAATTTTAGGGTGATATCCAATTTTCTAAACCAACGTTAAGGATGTTGATGCATTAATCCATTAAAAAATATTCAACTGAGCATGATCTTATTTAAGTCGAACTCCAGTAGCATCATACATAACCTGCATAAAGTTATGCACTGAGTGAAATTGGCATATGGAATTGAGCATGACAAAGCACAATTCAATTACCATAGGATGGCTATTTATTAAGTAGAAAGGCAGGCTTCCAGATTCTTTGTATTGTCACCGCCTTCCATATTCTTTGTATTCTTTGATTACGACATAGTACAAGCCCGGCCTAAACCAAATCCGAACTTCATTCTAAATAGTCTGAATCGGGTTGGGTTTGGATTGGGATTTTTAGTAAAATTAAGCCCAGCAAGGCCTAACCCGACCTGACTTTTAAACAGGTCTAAAACTATAGCCAAGCAACTTATGTGGAATAAACTAATACTTTTTGTATCTCAGCATATACACTCATTCGTACAACTTTTGCTACTTTGATACAATAAAATGTAACATATTAAAACAAAAGATACATGAGCAACTCCAAAGCCAAAAAAAAAAAATGTAAGAAACATGAAAGGAAAATAATCAAATGTGAAGAAGACATCTCAATGCATTGCCACGTGTGAGTAGATCAAAAGCTTCATTTATCTTCTCAAACGGAAGTTCATGAGTTATGAAGGGGTCTAGATTCACCACCTATAAACAAAAAAAAATTGTGATCTTTTCAATTGGCGAATTAAATATATGATCTATTTTAAAAACTTGTGTAATTGGGATTACATAAAATAGAAAGAAAAAATCACCCGGCTCGGATATGATCCGAACATGAAATCTTTAAATATCGTCAAATTCAATGTTAATCATTATAACCAAACATACCATCAAATTATTAATGAACGGAGTTTTACCGCTCACATCTTTTCTAATATAAATTGATGTTAACCGAAACCCGAAAGCAACGCTTGAAATCTATCAAGAGTCACTTTGTTGAATTATATATGTCAAGCTTAATTAAGAGATGTTGAACAGTAACAAGCTGTACATTTTTTTCCTTTAAAAAGGTACAGTTTCAGTTGATATAAGAATAGTTGTAAAACTCACCCCATTCATGCAATCTTTGGCAAGATCAGGCAAATGAGTCTTCCCTTTGACATCTCCGAATATGGTTCCGACAATGCTCCGACCATCAAACAGTTCCATTGGATGGAGAGGTAGTAATTCTGGAGTTGAATATATTCCTACCAATACCGTCTTCCCCCATCCCTTTTATATTATTGTAGCATCTTTACATTATTACGGTGTATTTGTCAATATTACCTCAACAAAATAGTAAAAGCGAGATTTGAGCTTACATCGTGGGTAGATAAGAAGGCTTCTCGAAGAACATTTGAATTCCCCACACATTCGATGCTATAATCTACTCCTCCATTAGACATCTCTCTTATTTTCTGTAGGTTCATTTATTTTGTAAACTATTTAGAGAAAAATTTAAACTAATTGAATTACATGAGATTTTATGCTTACATAATGATTACCACATTACCACTTATATTGATGAGTGTTTTAAAAGACGCTAGGTGTTAATCGGGGCGGGTAAAGCCTCCAGGAACCTAGACATCGATTAATTGGGATATAGACAAGATCTAGACAAGGATTCGGTTGATTAATATTTTTTAATTTTCTATATTCATTAATAAATTAAAATAATAAATTTAACTACCATATTTTTAGATAATAAAATTAAAAACCATATAACAAAACATTTCTAAGTGACAATAATTTACATTTTAAACACTTTGGACCGTCCAATTATATAAAATTATGACGATATTCTAAAATCCCCGGTGCTTTAAAAGTCTAACAGTGAGTACCACAATGTCTACGGAATATATTCCCAAATATAAAGGCTAATACGTATATGGAATTTTCCCCCAAAGCAAGGAGTAGGTTTACCTCATGAACCGGCTTTGACCCATCCTCAGGGTTCACAAAGTCGGTCATTCCAATTGCTTTGCCTTCAACATGAAACGAAATGCACTATTTTAAGTTACATGCAATTAATTAAGAATCAAATAATTAAAAAATAAAATTGGTAATTAAATATACCTTTGGCAAATTTGTTGGGATTGATATCTACTCCTATTATTTTGGATGCTCCTCTCACACGTGCTCCTTCAGCAGCCTGGTTTATTCAACCAGTTTTATATTATAATTGTACATGTTTACTAATTGAGATAATGTTTATTTTAGAGGATTAAAAGAAATAATGCCGAATATAATGTGGTCTTTGATAAATTCTACTCTTTATATCGTGAAAGATTTTGTGTCAGATTTTCATCCAATAATACAAGTGAACCAACCAACACTGGTGTCATAATTATAATTCAATGATGCCATATAAAAGAACAAATGAAATTAAATGCGGATTGATGAGAAGACAAAGAAGAAATTACCGCAAGGCCAAGAGCACCCAAACCGAAGATTGCCACAGAAGAGCCAGGCTGGACGTTAGCAACATTCCACGCAGCTCCCACTCCTAATTCACCATTACTATTTCATTTGTCACATCATTTATGTTGTTCAAACTGATCGCATTAAATTAGCCTGCTATCTTCATCCATTTTCTATTTGTCTCTACCCGACGCTACTTGCATTGCATGACCCCTTACCCTTTTACTTACTTTATATATTTAATCAAATCAATTAAGGTGGGTGAGACGATTTTTTTGTGTACAACATTTATCGCATAATTGGAATTGCTTTTCTAAATCCAAAAGTGGTTGTCAAAAAGCTCCATACGGGAGTTTATACAATGGTCCAAAACTATTGAGGTGATATTTACTTTCGCTCGTATGATTTAACACGTATGTGAGTGAGATTTAAAATTTCAAAACATTACACACATGTCATAATCTTAAGGGTGGGAGCGAATTCCACTTCAATGATCCTGGACCATTGTAAAATAATCCACTTCACAGAGCAATTCCGAACTACTACTTTGTTATTGTGGTGTAACTTGTTAGCAATTTGATCCCGAACTACTACTTTGTTATTGTGGTGTAACTTGTTAGCAATTTGATCTTCATGTTGTACAATCTTTTTTTAGTACGGATTTATATAATCAACTAAAATTCTATAACATAAGACCAACAAGGTATTTATTCAAACTTTACTTATTCAGTGTTTGTAACTTAAAATAAAAAAAATTCAAGGGGCCATTTAAGTAAAAACATTTTAATTAAATGGAACCTTATTTCTTATCGCCTACGGCCCTCGAAATTTCTATGACTTTTCCAATTTAGTATGTTAAGGTGTTATATTCATTAAAAATGATATAAAAATTTTAGTGAACACTATTAAAAAGCATTCTACCGTTATTTTTTTACCTTTCTTGTTTTGTTTTTGTAAATTTTTTAAAGTTTGATAGCTCACACTCAATAAACAAAATCAAATAAGCAATTCGATCACTTCAAGAGTATATAATTTATATGGCATGACTGAATAGGTTTTTAAGAACCAAATGAATAAAATAGCTATAATAACACTGGCAAAGTTAATTTTGCCAATGAATTTATCCCCTACCCCAAGCATTGTAAATGAGCTAAGTTGTTTGTAAACAGCTCGGTATTCGGCTTGATAAGAGCTCGACTCGATTTATAAATAAACAGTTCGTGAACATAAATTTATGGTTTGAATTATAAACAAAATGAACATGAATAAGTCATTAACTCGTGAACAAACTCGATTAGAGGTTCACGAACAAGTTCATGAACTGATTCGATAAATGTTCGTGAACTAGCTCGATTATTATTATTACATATCAAAATTTTATAGAATTTTGAAAAAAGTATTACTATGTGAAATTTAACTAATAGTCTTATACAACAAAAATAAGTTTATAGCCATTTTAAATTATGTATTGAATTGACAATGTTATTCGCGAATAAAAATAAACGAGCTCATTCGCAAAAAAATCAACGAACACTTAAACGAGCCAAACACAAACAGAATTTTGAGCTCGAACTCGAGCTCAATTCGGCTCGTGTTCGCTTAAAAAGTAAACAAACAAATACAAACATGCCAAAAAAATCGGTTCGGCTCGACTTATTTACAGGCTTACCCCACCTATCTATAATTTTGAAAGCAAACTCTGTTACTTTGTAAGGGTTAGTAAAATTAATGAATCCAGAATGATAATAAAACTGCATGGCCCTTACCTGTAGAGACACCACAGCTCAGCAAGCTCATTTGTTTTAGAGGAGCATTAGGCGGAATCTTGACAACACAAGCCGAATCCATAACTGAATATTCGGTAAAAGTAGATGTATTCAAAAAATGATGAATGGGTTTTCCATCATCATTCCCGGAAAATCTACACTTTCCATCATTTTCCATCACACTTTTAAATGGGTTGGCTCTGAATTTTCCACATAAATTAGTCTTGTCACTCTTACAATATATGCATTCTCCACATTCTCCATTAAATATTGGAATCACATTATCTCCTTCTTTTACATCCCTTACCCCTTCTCCCACGCTCTCCACAATTCTGCAATCCAAACAATTCCAATTATTTAGATAAAACAGCGAAAACCGAAAATAGAAGAAGTTAATTAATCTCACCCAACAGCTTCATGTCCTAAAATCCTCGGAAATGCTTGCTGGGTTTCATTCTGTAATTAAAGAGAAATCAAAATGGGAATAGATTAATCTTAATTACATTTAATAATAACTCTGAAAATGTGTTATCATTATTGTAATTAATTAAATTACCTCTCCTTTCCAAGCACTGAGATCAGTATGACAGACAGAAGTATAGAGAATTTTGATTCTGACTTCCATTTTTTGAGGAGGATCAACTCGAATCTTTTCCAATACAAATGGTTGTTTTGGACCCTTTACCACAGCAGCTTTTATTTGATGAAAAAAAATGTGACAAAAATGTTGTTTATAGTTATTTGTAAATTGGTTTTAAAATAGAAAGAACTGAGTGTGATTTCATTAGCAATTACCAGTGCAAGTGATGATCTTTCCAGCTGTATCTCTTGGATTGAACAGACTTTGAGTATGCAATTCTCTTTGAAGAGCTGATTTTGAGGTTAAACTAAAAAGGGATTTGATAATTGATTTTCTAGCTTGGAGAAGCATTTTAAGTTTTTGATATTTGTATAATGTGATTGTGAATGAATGTGGATCCTGATAAGAGAAAGCATAAAGAAACAAAAAAAAAGATGCTTAAATGATAATTATGTGATTGTGAAGTACGTCCAAAAAGAAATGTGAAATAATTTAAATATTGACCAGTTGTTAAACGAGTTAAAGACTCCGAGAGCAAGATAAGTGTGTACCCATTTAATCGAGAAATTATTGAGGTTAACTTTTTAGCCAATGAACAGAGCTATTAAGCAATATACCATAGTAGGAATTTTGGGACGTATATAGAGTAAATTGAATTGGAAGGGTCGTTCATTATTAGATTTCTACAGTATTTGAGTCTAGAATAATCGATCGGTGGGTTGGATTATCAGTTGCGAAAATAAAAAAATATACAATTTTTTTTGGCAAAGATTGATGAGTATGGGATTGATAGTTGTATTTCAGGGTGAATAATTTTACATAACTAATGAATTATTAAGAAGTAAGGAATGAACATTACATGTCATTTTTTACACTCTGATGAAGATCTTTTTTGAAGAAATGAATGGAATGCGCGTGACAATCTCTACTTATTGATTCAAGAATTAATGTCATGTATTTTAATATTTTCTATTTTTGCTTTATTATTTGATAGTATCATAATTGTCACTTTATTATTTATCATGGATCAAAATTCGTATCACGGAAATCAAATTAATGATATTGTTATTATGATTAATCCCATGCGATTTGAGGCAAAAAAAAAAATTATTTTGGATTTCAACCTTTTCAAAATGAAACCAAAGAATAAGGCTAGAGCTAAAGGTAATTACATCAAGTCAATGTAGAAGAAGAGTGGCGCAAAATACCAGACACCAAAAAGTCATTTTCTGACTGTTGACTGAAACAAGAAACAAAAACTGTAACTACTAATTTAATTTTTAGAAAATGCTAAAGAAGTGGCGGTGGAACACGTTAAAGCCGTCTTGACCTCGACTTTTTGTAATTTGAACTAGTCTTTTTTTCCACATTAGACATGGACCTTTTCAATAGGTGGGCGGCAGGTTCGGGCGAGATCGCCGTATATATTATTATGTACAACAGTACAAATATGGGGATGTAAATGGTTTGATAATCAAATTATCGAATCGAATCAATCAAATTATTTATTGGTTTCGGTTTTTTTTAAATTCATTTAGGTTTGGAATAAAATATGTTACATATTTCAGTTCTCGGTTCGATTCGAATTCAATGTGACAAACATCGTAATAACTCCAATATTCATCTTTGTCACTTCTATAACCCTCACTGCCAACTTCTCTCTAAAATCACCGGCAACATCTGAAAGCGCTTAGCCTCTGACATTGCTCAATCTTTGAAATTGAACTCATCAATTTCATCTCGGTTGTTCATTTACATGTAACTATCTATCGACATTGTTTTCTTTCTCTTTCAACTCGGCTTCCGTTATATTATTTCTCTATAATACATTGTTCTATCTAATCCTTATACTTCAAATTGAATTCTCCTTCATTGTTCCTATTGCAGTTGTTTAATTGATTGATTTTGATTTTGGTAGTATTACGTGTTTATGATCATTTATTATTTTATTTGTTTTGCTGCAGGTAATCATCCATGATTCTCTTTCCTTTTGCAAATCATTTGATGTCAAAATAACATTAATTACATTTTTTTATTTGGTTCAATTTGGTTTTTAACCGAATCAAATAAAATAATTTGATTTGATTTAATTCGGTTTTACTTATTACTTGATCTGATTCGGTTCATAATTTTTTTCTTATTTGATCTTCTGTTAATTTAGTTTGATTCGGTTTCGATCAAATACTTATCCCTTGGCACAAGTCCAATTCAACTCGTAAGAAAAAAATATTTGAACGGATTGATCTTTAATTTTGACCTTCATTCCCAATCGATAATTATATATATATATATATATATATATATATATATATATATATATATATATATATATATATATATATATATATATATATATATATATAT
>CATIWQ010104865.1:0-26610 GCA_949673415.1 Euphorbia schlechtendalii
ACTCTGTAATTAACAAAAATGGTGGGTTTAAACTAGATTTAAAATTAGATTATAACTGAACAAACTAAAAGAGAAAAGAAAAGGATAGTGAATGACAATTAAAAGCTACAGTCCAAATAAAGCAAAACATGTTCAACAAGATGAAATAGTGAAGAAATCAATAAATTACACAAGACAAATCGATTTAATTTACCTGAATAAAACGATAGCAGCATCATGGACATGTTATTAATTCAAATAAACAAATAATAAAATCGCCCATGGAACTTTACCTCATATAGTTTGTAGGGAACCACAATGCCCAAACATAGAGTAAGCCAAAACGGAGTTAGAGAAGAAAGAAAAGCTCACCCCATCTAGGTCTAATGAATGTTTAAACTAGGTGTAATTCTTTTTACCTTTAGAGGAGGCGGAAGCTGGTGGAGGCGGCGGAGGATCAGTGAGTGAATCAACCAGCCGGATCAAGGATGCCATTGCAGCTCTGTCCCGGATCGGATCCTTTACTTAGTACTGGTGCTCCAATCCTGCAAAATGTCGGTCACCGCAGCGGCCGCTTTTCTAGCTGCGACTGAGGGAGAGCTTGCGACGGCGGCGGTGGATTTAGAGCAACAAGGAGGTGTCACTTGTTCCTGAGCTGTGGCCATTGTAAAGGCTTTACAACGAGTGAGATTGAAAAATGAGAGGAGGAGAGAACTGTGATATATATATTTTGTTAATTAATTTTTATTTTTTTATTTTTTAATAAAAAATTTCCATCCAAATGTTTAGCAGTAAACTTCCCGCCCGTTATTAATTCACCGTTCACAGAGTTTTTCGCAAAGGTTAAACTGAAAGTGTTACGATCAAAGTGTATTTAATCAACAAAAATATCTATTGCAACACTTTTCAAAATGTGTTTCAAAAAATCATTTTTTCCATCAAAATTGGCAACACTTCGATGCAACACCAGCCATTCTGGTTGTGACAGGCCATCTATGACGTAGAGAACTTGAGATACTGGTTACCTTATGTAGGAGTTGTTATACTTTGGGTCATACTTATTCATATCCTGGCGATCAGGATTACACGAGTGATTACGAGTATAGTGATGATCACATGTCAGTAAGTTGAGTAGTCAAGATGGGATCCATCACTCTTGATATAGTGATATAATGCGAGATGTACCTTAGGGTCCCTTGTTAAAGTGACACACTCATAAAATTCTGATAAGAGTATAAGATTGATAGAACAGGTTTCTAGTCAACATTGATAGATGATTATTCGCGAACAAGTCTAATTCCAGGATAGCTACGACTATTACATGAGCTAACACTTAATCTGAGTTCAATAAACTAGATGGTACTTAACCTAGTGGAAGGAGTGTATTGTATTGGTTACTACTACAGAACCGGATCAAGTCACAAGCCCATGATATCTAAGTATCGGGGAATCATACGCCTTTTCTAGAAAGCCCATTTGATCGTCTAGAGCTACCAGGATCCATATCGGTCTGGAACACTAAGCCTAAAGGTTCCTGAATGGAAGCCAAGTTTAGGTTAACCTCTAGCGGCTCTATACTTTGGGATCCTATGAGGTCACACACTTTTGATCTTTATCGAACTAAGTAAAGAACCTATAGACTGAGTCTATTCCGAAAATATAAGTTATCGAATCTTTAGAAGAATTATAATTGGTTGAACCGAATTAATAATGAAAGAGAATAAAGAGATCATAGGGAAAAATTGCATAGAGCAGAGCAAGGGAATTTTTTCTGTTGCGAGTGGGCCTCAAACGAATACGGGTTATTCGAAGTGGGGCCTACCATGCTACCCTACGAGTTGAAAAGCTCACGGACTAATAGCGTGCAAGGCAAGCTCCCGGGTGCTAGCAGGCTGCGAGCCCACAAGCGCTGCCCATGGCAGCGCTTGCCACAATGTGAGCACGGGATTTCGCTCCCAACTTGTGAGTTCGATGGTGAAGCTGTAATTTATTTTTCCCTTGCTAGTTTTTCAGTTTTTATAAGGTCTTGAATTCATCTAGATGAAGCTTGCTTTGTTTCTTTGAGCCTTAACCCTTTTTTTAGGCAGCACAAAAAGCCCAAGGCAAAGAAGCCATGTCATTAACTACATCACAATGTCGTTACAGATATCGCAATGTCGTTATCAACATTGACTTTTGAGCAGAACTAAAATTGCATTTTCTACAATTTTCAGTAAAAAATGTGACTTTTACCCACATGTTTCAACATAATCATTACAAAACCACTCCCCACACCTTACCTAAGACTTGTTACATCCACCTTCACATGGGATCAAGTGTATAAAGCAAAAAAGCAAAAAGTGGAAGTTAGCCTAGCTATCCTAAGTTGACTTTGGATTGAAGGGAGCTCCCATAAAGAGAGAGTTGAGTTTCAAACATTGGGGGGGGGGATAGGGGAGCTCACTTTTCGTCCAAAATAGTAGTAAGAAAGAGAGGTCTAAGGTTAAGTAAAGATTTGAAGTGATTCTTATGTTCTTAAGTGTTCTTGAGATAGTTAAACATTTTGGTGACTTAGTTAACATCTTGTGACTCATATTGACTTGTGGTTTCTGAGTTTGAGTGTTTAAGTTCATGAATAGGGCATGAACTAGGTGCATTTTGGGTTATTTAAGCAAGATTGAGGATTAGTCCACATTTTCTGAAATTTGAGTTATTTGAGAGTTCAAGTAAGCTTTCAAGTTTAGACTCCTTCACGAACATTTCTACTGAGTTCTAACTCAATAGAACTTGGTTTAAGTGTTCTCAACAAGCATCTTTACTCATTTGAGGTGTTTGGTCACTTGGTCCATTATCGGTCAATTTCCGAGTTTTAAGCTTTTCTTTAAGTCTATACTTGATAGAAGAAGGATTATTACCTCCTTCTAATCTTATCAAGACTCACATTCAGGGAGTTTTAACTTCCTTCCAAGAGTAACATTTACTCTTCATTTTCCGATAAAACCTCAAATTGAACTAAAGAAACAATGAGGACTTTCTGGGGATTTCCATGGACCGAGCGAAGTGGATTCATGGCAATGGGGTAATCCTCTGAGTTCATAGAGTCGTGTCTCACTTGGTTGTATTATATGTATGTGCTTGATATTTGAAAATGTAAAAAATAGAAAAATTGCAAGTGTTCTGTCCCTGTAATGCCGTAATGGCAGTGTCATTAACGGCATTGCTGATGTCTTTAATGACATCACTGATGATGTTAATGACATCATGTTCTAGGCAGAATACAGGCAGAATGTTCGTAAATTTTCTAAATTTTGATTTATGTTCAAGATGATCAGGGGTGACCATTCAAACTTGAAATCTGAGTTTTTAAGTAACATAACACGTATGCTTGGAGATTTTACTAACTCGAAATCATTTCGAAAGGTGTTTGGATGGTTGAAGTCGGCTTCCCTTCGTTGGTATACCATTTTATCGACGTTAACAATTTCCCTTTCAAAACGAATTTAGTAACACCTTTATTTATGTATTCAGACTTATATTTATTTCTCCACCTATATTATTGAAGTGTGTTAGGAAACCTCGACGAAGGGAATCGAAGTTCCAGGATAACAGACCCGACAAATATAACATGCAATATTTTCACTAATAAAAATGACCAACATAGTTGAAAATAAAAATGAACAATTTTCATGAAATAAGAACTTCGAAATCTCCGTTGTTTTTACCTCGACCACACAGGTCTTGCCAAAATCCAAATCAAGCATACGTGGGATATCTCTTTTGCTAACCTTTGTGGATGCAAGTAGTTTAGGATAAATGTATGTTAGGGTTTAATTTCCTTCGGGTACCTCATTCATTTATCAAATGTAACATTTGTTTGACATCGATGTATTTAGACGATTTGTAAATCCCCCATCCCAAGATGTAATTTATCCCATAGATTAGGCACATTTACTTTCCTACGTGTTTACTTTCTCGCACTTTATTTACCGCTATCTACATGGACGCTAAATAACAAAAAAACATAAGCCGAAAACATCTAGATTGAATTGAAATATCATATGTGTGGTTTCCAAATGGGAATAATGTTAACTCAAATAATGACAAAGTAAGTAACTCATCCCGAACCCGAATCTCTGAACTATGGTATGGTTTAGGCTTAACGGATCTAAGTTGTACCAAATTTTCCTGGAAGAGTTTATCTAGGTGGCGATTCTGAGTACCATAGACTAGAGGTTCTGATCTCGAGTCTATTAAATTTGTCACACGAACAAGTTTATTTCTTTAAAATAAAAAACAATATTTTTTTCTGATTCGAAAAACCCCACGCCCCATCTCACGGGGCCGGCGCCTAGCGTATACCGCGCGGGTCGAACGTCATCCGCTCATAGTGGCGACTCTGCTGGGGAATATCTTTTTTATAAACTAAAAAGTTTAAAAGATTTTTTTATGAGTATTGAAAAGTCATTAAATGAGTTAAATCCATGCTTACGATATTTCGAACAAAAGCATATGCATTAGATGGCTTAGCCTTTAAGATTAGGATGCCCCATGTACCGAGAAGCTTGCAAAAGTATCATTTATGACCCCATTTGCGACCAAAGATACTTAAGCGCGTGGATCACTTGTTGCCATATCGCACGTACCTCCCTCTTTCGCACCTATTTAGGGAGAGGCTTGGAGTGTATAGTAGTGCAATAAGAACCTTCTACATTAACAACCCATGACTGAACTCATATAAGGAAACCATGGATACTTTCTCTAGGTCTACCAAAACAAATTGCATATCTTCTTGCAAGTGCGCTCCTTAATACCTCACATTATTAAGATGACCCAAGCTTAGATTTAGAAGCTTAACCCTTACTTAACAGGATATAAGGTTGGAGGAAGTGCATCACATGCTATGTGTTATGTGTTTACCATTTTCCTATTATCATTCATCGTCTGTAGCACCATTTTAACCACAATCTTTTATGCAGACATAATTATGTGCACACTTGTTTATGATAGGGTCATCATGTCACCACAAACCCAAGGTCACACTAATATCACCCACCTAGGTTTAGACAATATGCTAAGACAGCGTCACCTATGATTAGGATCACAAATTCTCAAAGTATAGCGGTGCCCACTTGGCACCCGAACCTCTGCCCATTCAGGTCAATAAACTCACTAAACTAAGAGTCACACGGTATAATGCACTATTCACCTGGACTCGCATAATTGTGTGAAAGCTAAACAAAGCCACCTCATGACATGAGAAAGAGCCACAATTACGAATTCTCAAAAAGCCCAGCATTTTACCACATGGGTATTGTGGAAATCAACCTGTTTGTTCCAAATGGATTGGAAAACATAAGTCACACTTTAAAACCAAGCCTATTACCACATGGGTATTATGGTAATCAACTTGTTTGTTCCAAGCGGATTGGTAAACACAAATCATAACCTCAACCTTTTACCAAACGAGTATTATGGTAATCAACCTATTTGTTCTAAATGGATTGGAAAACATTTTCATACTTTAAAACCAAGCCTATTACCACATGGGCATTAAGGAAGTCAACCTATTTTGTTCCAAATATATTGGCAAAACGCGAGTCACACCTCAATCATAAGCCTATTACCACACGGGGTATTATGGCAATCAACCTGTTTGTTCCAAATGGATTGGCACACACAAGTCGCACTTAAAACAAAGCCTATTACCACACGGGTACCATGGAAGTCAACCTAATTTATTCCAAATAGATTGGCAATACACGAGTCACACCTCAATCACAAGCCTACTACCACAAGGGTATTATGGCAATCAACCTGTTTGTTCCAAATGGATTGGCAAACATTGGTCACACTTTAAAATCAAGCCCATTACCACAAGGGTATTAGGGAAATCAACCTGTTTTATTCCAAACGGATTGACAAAACACGAGTCACACCTCCACCACAAGCCTACTACCGCACATGTATTATAGCAATCGACCTATTTGCTACAAGTGGATTGACAAACACAACCCTCGACATCACATATATGTCACCTTAACCTCAAGCCCTCACCACATAGGTCGGGTCTTGTTATCATTTGAGTTACATCTTTATTACTAATGACTAACCTTGTTTGTTTCAAGTGAATTGATAAACATATATTTTATAACATCATGATATATTAACCTATTTTGATGCAGCCACGTCATATGCATATCGTACATTAACATCAAGTATGTCAAACATTCATTTCATATCTACTGAAGCTGTTCGATTGTGTTTGCTTCACTTAAGGCTTGGAAGAGGTCGACTTCATGCCTCGTCCGAATTTCCTTGATCGTGGCTTACCTAGAGAACTTTCCATTAAAGGGTATTCCACACACTAATTCCAACAAAAACTCAAGTTCGGATTTGGGTTCGAGTTTAAGTTCAGATTTTGGTTCAAATTAGATATCGATCTTTGGTTCAAGTTAGAGTTTCGGGATGACGAATCCTCAAGGTGGTCACGGGATAGACAAGAAGATTTTGCATGAGGTGCCAACTGTCCAAACATTCCCATTGAACACCTGCTAAAAAATGGCCAAAGCTCTAAGCGCCATTCTCTACAATGATCAATTTGCTCAAGTAATACAGATCCACCTTCGTCCACATCAACCAAAGAACCGTACTTCAGATGGGCTCTCAAATTTTGAGACATTTTGGAATCTCCAAGATCCAGGTACTTCCAGCTATCCTAAGGCTTGGAGGTCGGACTCTGCTCTTAATACTCACCTATCATCACGTTACCCAGTTTGAAATCATGCCACTACTTCCTAATTTGGCACAGGAACCTCACAACCCCAATACCACCATAACAAAACGGGGTTAACGCTATCCCAAGCACCGAATCAATTTAGTCAAGGTCCAGAACTGTTCGGTCAGTTTCAAACAGGTCAGATTTCTTGGGGTAATGATCATTCAGGGTTGAGGCAAACTAATGCTTTCTAGGTTGCTAAATCCTAGAATTAATTTAATCAGGGGCAAGTTAGTCAATCGTTGGTCAGTTCAGGTCCATTCCATCCGGGTTGCCAACTCTCAACTTCATCTGCAAGAAAAGCTAGACCTTCATCTAGTTTCATTCCACCACCTCAGAGCTTTGCCTCGCAACCGGTGGTCCCTCAGAATTTGAGAGCCCCATCCTTTTTAAATACGGGCTTAAACTTTATAGCCTTGCAACCTTAATACCTGACCATGGCTCAAGCAGCATCTTCTCCCAACTTTATGATCACTCCTAGAGGCACCACAGTCCCCCAGGGGTAGTTTAATCAAAGGACTACATAATTCGCTTCTCCTCAGCTCAATTTTCAGCAAGGGATTGATGGGATAGTCCCCTAATATCTACCTCCCAACGTAGTAGAACTATGGCAACAATTTTTGGCTATTTGTTCGTAAGGTTTCGACTCTAATAACTCTTAGGATTTTTTTATTTAATAATGAAGCCAAAAACCTTATCTCCCACTTTCCTATTGGTAAGATGTAAGTTCAAAATACGAATAGGTGTTGTTAATACTACTTATTTAAATAGAAAAATGGTGACCACTGCAAGTATATAGTTACGATGTAGTTTTAAAAGATATCGATCCTACAGGGAAGGACTAGCTCTAAAGAATAACAAGAAAAATGGAATAAAGAAAATAAAATATTTTTGGATTTTAGTTGGGAGGATTAGAATGAAGAATGGATAGATATATGTATGGAAGACTAGAGATTCTAAATATATAGATTTTTCTTATGAAATAAGTATAGCAAAGAAAACATGCAAGTTCAGCAAAGTTATTACGTTCACTAGACTAATCGATTCTAGACACTCAGATCTTCAATGATTTACCGCAGAGCAACACATGAAATGACTTTTCTAAATATAGTGCAAATGAATTAAGACGATTATATAAACTTGGACAACAATATTACTATGCTTAGTACTGGTTGCTCTCACATAGCCACATTTAGCAAGTTACCATTCCAAAAATGTTGGCTCACTAAAGAGTGTTAAAATCACAGATCCAGTGATTATACACAATCTCGTTAACCCGAAACTACTCTTAAAGTTAACTCGAAGGCATATAACTTGATTAATATAAAAGACTCAATATGAAATACCCATTATGACACATAGACTTATCATAAACTTCGAAATAGAAAGTATAAGTAGAAAGCAAAGCAAAGTTGTAAGGTATGCAAGTGAAAGCTAAACTTGATCAAACCTTATCTACTCTTTAATGGGAGTCGTTAATTCCCGCAATTCCTGCATCTGCTTTGAATTCGGTCTCGGCCCGTACAGAACCTCCGCTAGGATGTTATTCTTTGTGAATATCGAACAAACGAATGTTTAAGAATGAAAACTTTTATTGATAAGTGATTTGCAAGTACACTTATACAACAATTACTCGTATATGTGGAGAAATCTAGTGATCGAAACAAGGATTCGAATCACTTAAACATCTTCTCGCTAACACTTATGAACGTAGCGAAAACTAGATAATTTCACTCTCTGTCTATGCACACTATACGTAACCCTATAACTACATTCTAATGCTCTCCTCTGCACTACACTCCATGAAATTTGTAAGGTTTGGAGCCCTATTTATAGAGTTCGAAGGGTTGCGTCTATCCATATGAAGAGTTTTGTCCATTGGCGAAAGATTGCATCACTTCATTATGATTGGTTGAGAAGCTTTAATCTTATCCATAATTGATAGGCACCTTTTCATGATTGGTTGACTTCTAACAAGTGTCTTTTCGTTGGTAGTAGATGGCGGTTGATCATTCTTATCTGGTGGTTGGTAATTAAGAAGATTTGACAAAAAAAACCGTCTAAGTCATGACCGTGAATCTTTGTTTGACAATTTTCTATTTCTGAAGTGTATCAAGTCGTGACCGCGAATTGTTGTCACGATGAATTGTGTTTTTCTTCAGAATTCTTATTGTAACTACACCGATCTTCAGCAGCTTCGATCCTAAGCCAAATCTTTAAGTTCCATGCATTTTTTCGCACCTTTTTCACTCTTTTTACATAGAATTCCACTTTAAATCATTTTCTCCCAAGATTTACCTAGTATCTGCATTTGCATAAAAACCAACTACATGATAAGTGAAATCTTTTATATGAAGTTTAAAAATGACTTAAACTATAGTGTTTAGTGTGTAAAATTATATTGATAATAAGTGTAATTATACACTTATCACTATTCACGCTAGCTAATTCCAGAATTTCTGGCCAAACTACTACCATTTTCCTCTGGTAGCACATGATGATGAGTGGCTTCCAGAAAACTTTGTAATGCCGAGATTAGAGAAGTATGAGGGAGAAGGAGATCCCCAATCACATTTGATCAACTACTAGACTGTGATGAGAGCTATGAGGATTGGGGACAAGATGCTGGCTAAGCTCTTTATTGTTACACTAGGAGGGCCAGCCAATGAATGGTATAACAACCTGCCTTTGGAAATAGCTCACGACTGGAAGCACCTCTTAGAGGCCCTAATAGAGCAGTATGGCTTTAATTCTGAAATAAAGACCACCATACAACATCTCGAGGCCGTTAAGCAAAAACCCAAGGAATTGTTCAAACCCTACTATAATAGGTGGATGGCCACCTAGGTGCTACTCAAGGATAAGCTCAGTTTATCTAAGATGTTTGTAAAGCTATTGGCCGAGGCACTGCCAGTCTACCGATAGAGGCTCGGGACCGACACTTTCACTTCCTACAATGAGGTGTTTGAGAAAGCTGAGAAGCTTAAGTGGATTGAATCTCTGGACACACCTGTGGGGAAACCAACCAATGAGCACTAATACGAAAAGGTGACAATTGGGAAAGAAGACCCTCCACATGTGGAGGATGAGGATTCTAATAATGTAATAGTTAATATTTTAAACTCTTTTATGTTAACAAACTCTGTTAATGAGGCTTTTGAATCTTCGAATGTGTCGAACTTTGCTTGCTTACTTGATATCCTTTCGGATGACATCACACATTCTCGTGAACATGAGCGTAATTTTTTTAGCATGCATGACACATCATCGCATGAAATTAATTTGGGTATAATGAATTCCCTATAATAATTTCAAATGATTTGATTCTTGAGAGATAACATAGGTACTTAGAAAACACGT
Organism: Euphorbia schlechtendalii; assembly: GCA_949673415.1. Lineage (NCBI taxonomy): Eukaryota > Viridiplantae > Streptophyta > Magnoliopsida > Malpighiales > Euphorbiaceae > Euphorbia > Euphorbia schlechtendalii. Next base: position 10,094 of record CATIWQ010104865.1, read on the forward strand.
TATAGCATTTGTCTGTTCCTATAAAGACATGCCAGAGGTTGATAGAAAGATCGTCAAGTCAGTCAAATAGAAGATGACACGATCGAGATAAGAGTGGGCTGGAAAAGTCAAGATAGAGGTAACAAAGTGAATTGAAGCTAAGTTCCCCCAAGTAGTTGAACACACCTGATAGGATTGGCCAACATAATACCAATATCAAAGACACAAAGAAGGAGTCAAGCATTTCAATGTGTCAACAACTTCATCGCGGGACCAATCATCACACTATTGAAGGAGTACGTACCAATAGACAATGCCTATTTGCATTCGATGGAATCAAGCTATGTTTGATATATATTTTGAAGCCTTCCATCCTCGAAAAATCATTCATTCTCTATATGGCTATCAAGGAATTATCAATAGGAAGAAAAATTGAAAAGGCAAATATCAAGCATCATCACCCATCACCGTGTATACCTCAAGCCAATATAGCGGTAGGAGCGGCTAACAAATTAATCAGAAAATGTTAAACGAAGAAGCTGTTAAAGTCATGTGTATGAATCAACCAAGACAGGTTCAAACACTATCACGTCTAGGCGAAAGAAATAAATCATGTAAAAAGTCATGCAAAAAAAGTAATTAGCTTGTTAATTAGCATTTTGTTAGTTGAGCAAAAATTAGTGCCTCTTTTCAAAACACAAAACGAATAGTCTACTGAGTTGAAAACCCGAAAAAAGGGCGGCTCAGACAAAACTTAGAACATCAAGAGAAAAGCAAGTACATTGATTAGAAAACCTAAAAGGGTTAATCGATGGCAGGAGTCAAATCATTCGAAACATTCATACCCCTGTAAAGTTCATCAATGAATTGTCATTCTAGCTGAATCTTTATACATAAGTTTACCTTGAGTGATTGCATACCAACGATAATAATAATAATAATAATAATAATAATAAAGAAAAGAAGAAAAGATAAGTCTACTGGATTGAAAACCTGAAAGGGCGATCCAGGCAAAAAATAAGATAAAGTTTCGATAGATTGAAAACCCGTAAGGGCGGTCTATGTAGAAATTAGAACCATCGAAATATAAATTTCATCATCTCCTCCTCGGAATGGTACAAGGAATCATCTATTGCCTCTAGATATTAGGATGAATATCTTCTGATTTCCCTCACAGAGAGGATTGTCACAATAAAAGCTTCCAAGCTCTCATTATTAGCTTCAAAGTGAGCATCACCAACATGGTTCGGGATCAACATTAACATCACTGGCACCATACCAAAGAAGGAAACAAGCATAAAAAAGTTAATTGCTCATCCATAACCTCTTCAAACCAAATTCAGGCTTTGAACTCGACTCTGATTCATCGATAAAATCAAACTTCAACTTGGACCCATGTCCATCATCACTCTGAAGGAGTCATGTCTACAAAACTCGACCATCGAGAGTAAGGCAACCGTGAAATGCCCAATGAGATGAATACTAGGGGCAATCATGCACCATCATAGGAGGGTATCAACTCGAAAATCTTTGAAAGGCTCCTCATGCAATGAAGCTTCTATTATCGTCCATGGCTAGTGCTCCAAAGCCAACGACGCCTGCAACAGACAAACATATATCATATGATAAATGTTGTTCATGCATAAAGTCATTCATACATGCATACACATCATGTCACTTACAGGTGAAGGTGATGTCAATGCCATTCCGGTGAGAAAAACACTTTACCTCCTCATGAGGAAACTACAAGTATCTAGAAGATGTTGGAGTAGCACATTATCAAAATTGACAATGACAATGACCCAACTAAAGTCATTTCAAATTTTATCAAATTCAAGCCTACATAGGCCTCTTTTAAGCAGCATTACAACATCACAAAAGCCTCCCAAAACAATAGAGTGGCCATCAAGACATCCCCGAAAATCTCAAATTTCCACGTTTATCACGGGCTTGAAGAAAAATTTCTCAGAACCATCATGTTTTAATTCTTGGTTGAAGGGGTAAAATATTTTCTTTCAGCAATCACAATCAAGGAATTAAAACATATGTCACATGCATTCACTAATAAATTTCCTCATTCTTATAGTCAACCCACGGTCAACTCACAAGGGGCATACAATTCATACCGCAATGGTCAACCATCCCATAGAGGATTTTGATGAAGACTTATTACAGTTGATGTATCATCAATGGCATGGAGCACACGGATTTCATCCTTTCCTCTGTAGCTCCAAGGGTCACAGTTAACCAACAGTCAACTCACAAGGGGCATACGATTCAAATCGCAACGGTCAGCCATACCACGGTGGATTTTGACGAAGACTTATTACAATCGACATATCATTAAAGGCATGGAGCACACGATTTTCATCATTTCCCCAACGATTCCGAAGGTAACAATCAACCAGAGGTCAACTCACAAGGGGCATTCACCATAGATTTTTTACAGTTCGCATACCTTCCCGGACTTTCTACAATCTAAATCTTTCTGACTTTTTACAGTCAATGGACTTTCTATAGTCCACACATCTTTTCAAACTTTTTACAATCAATGGACTTTCTACAGTCCAAATCTTTTTCCGACTTTTTACAATCAATGGACTTTCTACAGTCCACATCTCTTTTCAAACTTTTTTACAGTCAATAGACTTTCTACAATCCAAATCTTTTTCTGACTTTTTACAGTCAATGAACTTTCTACAGTCCACATATCTTTTCAGACTTTTTACAGTCAAAGGACTTTTCTACAGTCCAAATCATTTCCCGACTTTTTACAGTCAATGGATTTTCTACAATCCACATCTTTTTTCAGACTTTTCATAGTGAACGAACTTTCTATAGTCCACATCTCTATTCAAACTTTTTACAGTCAACGGACTTTCTATAGTCCGCATTCCATTTCAGACTTTTTACAATCAACAGACTTTCTTTAGTTCGCATCTTCTTTCAAACTTTTTACAATCTAAGGACTTTCTATAGTCCGCATCCTCTTTCAGACTTTTTACAGTCAACGAAATTTCTACAATCTGCATCCACTTTTTGATTTTTTACAGTCAACGAACTTTTTACAGTCTGCATCCTCTTTTAGACTTTTTACAATCAAGAACTTTTTACAATTCACATATTTTCTAACTTTTTACAGTCAATAAACTTTCTATAGTTTACATCTTTTCCTGACTTTTTATAGTTAACGAACTTTCTACAATTCACACATTTTTTTAACTTTTTACAGTCAACGAACTTTCTACAATTCACATCCTTTCTGACTTTTACAGTCAAACGAACTTTCTACAATTCATATCTTTTCTCAACTTTTCAAAGTCAGCGGACTTTTTACGGGCCATATTGTCAACTGGCTTTCTACAGTCTACACATGAGACTCTTAACAAGAAGAATGGAGGCGCACGATAAACTTTCTTTCCCCAACGGTTCCAGCGGTAGTAGCAAGCCAAAGGTCAACCCTCAAGGGGCAATCATTACTGAATGGGCAATTTGCAAAGGGCACAAAGAGACTAATCCCCGATAACGTTGCACTAGGATAAAAGATTTCGATCATCATGAAGTTTCCACCCCAAGTATTACCAACTGCTACCTGTTAGGTATCATCTCTAAACCCCACTGCTCTATCAATCGTGGGACCATACTGATCTCATATTAGCAATGATCCCACGAGGGGTAGCTTGTGAGCACGGGATTTTATTCCTGACTCGCGAGTTCGATGATGAAGTTGTAAGTTATTTTTCCCTTGCTAGTTTTTTACTTTTTACATGGTCATGAATTCATCTGGAGGAAGCTTGCTTTGTTTCTTTGAGCTTTAACCCTTTTTTAGGTAATTTCAGCACAAAAAGCCCAAGGCAAAGAAGCCATGTCGTTAACTACATTGCAATGTCATTACCGATATTGCTAATATCATTAACTACATTGCAATGTCATTACTGACATCGGAATGTCATTACTGACATCGTAATATCGTTACTGACATTAACTTCTTAGTAGAACTAAAATTTCATTTTCTACAATTTTTAGCCAAAAGGTGACTTTTACCCACATGCTCGATCATAATCACTGTTAAACCACTCCCCACACCTTACCTAATACTTGTTACATCCACCTTCACATGGGATCAAGTGTATAAAGTAAAAAAGCAAAAAGTGGAAGTAAGGCCTAGCTATCCTAAGTTGACTTTGGATTGAAGGGAGCTCCCATAAAGAGAGAGCTGAGTTTCAATCATTGGGGGGATAGGGGAACTCACTTTTTATTCAAAATAGCAGCAAGAAAGAGAGGTCTAAGGTTAAGCAAAGATTTGAAGTGATTCTTGTGTTCTTGAGTGTTGTTGAGATAGTTAAACATTTTGGTGACTTATTTAACATCTTGTGACCCATATTGATTTGTAGTTTCTGAGTTTGAGTGTTTAAGTTCATGAATAGGGTATGAACTTGGGGCATTTTAGGTTATTTAAGCAAGTTTGAGGATTAGTCCACATTTTCAAAAATTTGAGTTGTTTGAGTTTAGACTCCTTCATGACCATTTCTACTGAGTTCTAACTCAATAGAACTTGGTTTAAGTGTTCTCAACAAGCATATTTACTCATTTGAGGTGTTTGGTCACTTAGTCCATTTTCGGTCAATTACCAAGTTTTAAGCTTTTCTTTAAGTCTATACTTGATAGAAGAAGGATTATTACCTCCTTCTTCATCTTGTCAAGACTCACATTCAGGGAGTTTTAACTTCCTTCAAAGAGTAACATTTACTCTTTGTTTTCTGACAAAACTGCAAACTGAACCAAAGAAACAAAGAGGATTTTCCGAGGATTTTCGTGGACCTAGCGAAGTGGATTCACGGTAACTGGGTAAGCCTCTAAGTTCCTAGAGTCGTGTCTCACTTGGTTGTATCATATGTAAGTGCTTGATATTTGAAAATGTAAAAATTGTTAAAAAGAGAAAAACTGCAAGTGTTTTATCTCTGTAATGCCGTTAACGGCATTGTGATGCCATTAACGGTATCGCAATATAGTTAACAACATCATTGATGTTATTAACAACATTACTAATGCCGTTAACGACATCATGTTCCGGGCAGAATGTTCGGAAATTTTCTAAATTTTGATTTATGTTCAAGAGGGTCAGTTGTGACCATTCAAACTTGAAATCTGAGTTTTCAAGTAATATAACGTGTATGTTTGGAGATTTTACAAACCTGAAATCGTTCCGAAACGTGTTTGGACGGTTGAAGTCGGTTTCCCTTCGCCGGGATATCATTTTAACGACATTAACGTTTTCCCTTTCAGAATTAATTTAATAACACCTTTTCTTATATATTTGGACTTAGATTTATTTCTCTGCCTATATTATTAAAGTGTGTTAGGAAATCCCGACGAAGGGAACCAAAGTTCTCGGATAACTGACCCGATAAATGTAACATGCATCATTTTCACTAATAAAAATTATCAACATAGTTGAAAATAAAAATGAACAATTTTCATGAAATAAGAACTTCGAAATCTCTGTTGTTTTTACCTCAACCACACGGGTCTTACCAAAATCCAAATCGAGCATACGTGATATAATTGATACATATTTGTATGGTGGAATATCTACTGTGCTAACCTTTGTGGATGCAGGTAATTTAGGATAGATGTATGTCAGGGTTTAATATCTTTTGGGCATCGCATTTTTCAAAAGTAACATTTGTTAGACATCGATGTATTTAGGCGATTTATAAATCCCCCATCCCAAGATGTAATTAATCCCATAGATTAGGAGCATTTACTTTTCTACTTGTTTACTTTTTCGCACTTTATTTACCACTTTCTGCATGGACGTTAAATAACAAAAAAAATATAAGCTGAAAACATCTAGATTGAATTGAAATGTCATTAGCGTGGTTTCCAAACGAGAATAATGTTAACTCAAATAACGATAAAGTAAGTAACCTAACCTGGACCCGAATCTCTAAACTATGGTATCGCTTAGGCTTAACGGATCTAAGCTGTACCAAATTTTCCTAAAAGAGCTGATCTGGGTGGCGGCTCTGAGTACCATAGGCTAGAGGTTCTGATCTCGAGTCTATTAAATTTTTCACATGAACAAGTTTCTTTCTTTAAAATAAAAAACACTAATTTTTTCTAATTCGAAAAACCCCAGGCCCCATCTCACAAGGTCGGTGCCTCGCAGGGATCACGTGGGCTTGCCTTGCTAAAGGCACGCGGGTTAGCCTTTGGGTCATTGTAACCTACGCGGCTAACCTGTTAAGGTGGGTTAGCCTTCCCATCCCACCTAGTGTTAGAGGAGGAGTCTAACACTCCCCCTCTTTCCTATACATAGGCCTCTCCTTTCATTATTCCCAATACACACACACTTCAGCTCAGCTTTTCTCTCTGAGTTCGATATCTCTCTCTTCGTTCATTGTACGAGATCTTCCATGAGTTTCTCCAAATAAACGAATAATTCTTTTGAAGGCTCTTTCTAAAGTGAGCCTTCTCAGATTATTTTCTGGTTGGTCTACGAGTGATCTAGCAGTTGCTGTTTACTAACGGGTTCTTCCTTAACGAGGTTTTGGTCGGTCAAGATCCGTGGGGATCAATCATAGAGGCTCTCATAGTTTGGAAGCTCGTGATAACCAAATTCTACCGAATTGCTTTAATGGAACACCGTCATCCAAAGAGAGAAAGCACACATCAACTAGTAATGCTCTAAACTTAGATGCTAGGTTTCTTTTATAAGCTTTATAAACCTAAAAGCATCTATGGAACATTTTAACCTAGATTATATCAATCATGGCATTCTTGAAGATCCTTAGGTTAATTTTATATTTTGAAATTACGCCTTGCAATGTTTATATGTTCAATTATTATCTTGATTAACCAACACGCTCAGTAAATAAAAGTAGAAGAGGTTGTTGCTAATGCAACTTTTATAGCAATGAAGCAACTCCCTCCACCAATAAGCCAGTCCAAGAAAACATGGCTAACTCTGCCATCTTAGCTTAGATTTAGGATTTAGCAAGGAAGAAATTCTCAACTCTTAAAATTGATGCTAAGTTAGATGGAGTAGTAAGACAAGTTGACGGACTTGTCCACAAAATAAAAGATGAAACTTCTAGAATTCGATGCGCACTCCAGTATACCTTCAGAATCTCTCTACTATGAAGAATTCAAAAAGATTCAAGGAAGCCTGTATGCCATCCACAATCATCTAGCTAAAGAGAGCCTAAAAAGCCTTGTGGATAAGATATCGCTAATCTTAAATAGACTCTCTGATTCTTCAGCCCAACTCAATGCAACTGTCAGTTTTATTCCCACATTTATTGGTATCGCTAATGCGGTAGCAGGAAAGATGAAGATTAGTATTGATGTTGTAACAGAGTAGCTTGAATGCCACATTGGTAACTCAAGCTACACAATTTCATAAGTTTGGCGATGAATAGGCCAAAATAAAGTGAAACACTAACTCCAAAATCGATAATGTCTATAAGGATGTGGAGGTCACTAAGGACCTTGGACACAACATATGCAGGATGATGGAAAGTATGTCTAGGCTGATAGTTAACTAAGACAAGAAGATCGATAGACTGATAACTGATAAAGATCGTTAATGAAGCTATAAAGAAAGTTGAGAAGCTTGTGCTAAACATAGATGCACTTAATGATAAGCTTGAATCTGTCTGCAAAGTGGTTAATGACAACACTAACGATTCAATAAAAAAAGTGCAAAAGGCCCTTCTCGAGGCTATGGGCAAACTCTCCCCGGAGCCAACTGAGTCTCTATACTTGGACAATGGTCTCTCAATGCACAAAAAGTTAAACGTTATTAAGGTTCATCTTGAAGAGATGTAGAAGAATGTGGATCAATTGTTGACCACTGGGATGCATGATGCAAGTGATATTGACTTTACTGCAAGATATACATCTTCAATATGCCCAAGGATCCTTTATATGGAAGCTAAGCTAAAGATTACATTATGTGCATCAGATTTCAGAGCTCTGTTGTATTTCTTTCAACAGTTCTCTTGCCAAGGGTTTGATAAGATCTCTCATCTTTCTAGGTGTTATCACTTACTTCTCCCTGAGCTTAATGACCAAGACATCCTTACTACCGAAGGAAAGGAGAAGCTGGAGCAGGAGATTTTACCGCTCATTATTGGAAGGCAGGAGGATGTTAAGTATGCAATTGATTCCTTCAATCTGTGTTTTGAACAAATTATCAAGGAACAAATAACAAAGGGTGAGAAGGTAGTTGAAGATGCTCAAAAAACTGCTAATCAATTCAAATCATCCTTGCCATAGCAACCCCAACATCAGTCTCAGTCTCAGCATATCAACAACATCATCAGCAATAAAATCAATCACACCATCAAAGCAATTATCCAAAAAGCTTAAGAAACCTTCAAATCAGTCGCACAAATAGTTGTAGAACAAGCAATCTTGTAATAGGACTCAATCTATAAACACTTAGTTCAGAACACATTTTGTGCACTAACTAAGCTTTTGATCTTAATGAAATATTACAACTTTCTGTCTATCAAGTTAAGAGCTTCTTAAATTCATATTTTCTGTTTATATATGTTATTTCTGCTTATAAATTGTTGCAGGAATAAATGAAAAGACCGATCTCAAAGAAAAGCTAAAGTAAGACAAACACCCAAAATTGAAGAAAATTTCTCTAAGTATGGGGGAGTTAAGCTGAATGAAGGGAATCCACTCAGTATGGAGGAGTCCATATTAAATAAGGAATTTACTCAGCCCGGGGGAGTCTTACATCATCTATCAGGTATTACTATTCTACAATCCTTATTTAATTAATTTCTTCTACTACTTGGTTTTTTGTTTGTTCCAAAATGGGGGAAGTTGTTACTTCATAGTACTTAAACATTTTGGAAATAATAAACTGTCTAGGATAGTGAAATATTCAAGTACTAAGTAGACTCTTAATTAAACAGTTACGCTTGAGTTTGTTTAAGAAAAACAACTCAGTTTACTGAGTTTTAATTAACTTATGACTTAGAGTAAGAAAAGCTGACTGGAGCTGAGTATTACACTATTTGTATGATATAGACTCAGTGAAGCTGAGTTGCTTTTATTTTATTAAAGTTGAGTTCTTTGACACTTAGAGAATATTATGACACAAATACTTTTAACGCTGTTTGTAAGGGACGTAATATTCCTTTTATGCTTTTCGGGAGAAAAAGCGTTGAAATTAAAGGAGATATTCAAGTGGTCCTCGCAATGAAAAGGTATCAATACAGAATGTTGGAGAATCCTCTCAAAAGTCCAAGATAAAAGGAATCCTTTGACATGCACCATTTCTCAGTGTCTCCGCGCAACGTCAGCAATTAGAAAAATCACACGCTTCCACGTTGCATCTCGCGCGCCTTTCAATCAAAACGAAATTGCTTGAAGAAATGAGTTTTTGACGCATCAAGATTAACATATTAATCTCGTGTTATAACGTTCGAATTCTTTATCTCTAAAATGTCTTGGAGTTCGCCTCCAATAGATGATTCGAAATTTTAAAGAGAAGGGAAATTGAAGACAAGTTAGCATGAAAAGTTTGTAACGGATACTTCACAGAACTTCAAGTATAAATAAAAGACCGAAGTAATTCAAACTTGGTCAATCATCTCGAATTTCTTAAGAGCTGAAATATTGTCAAAATATTTCCAGCATTTAGAATTTCCAAATCAAGCAATCAAGCAAACGCAAATCTTCCAATCAGTTTGTAATAGAGAGAATCACACTTTAGATTTAACATTGTAAAGGATTTAACGTGGTTTATAAGTTGAAATCCTCAGTTCACAAATTCTATTTGAAAATCTGAGTGATAGTTTAGGGAAGGGTACCAAAACTATGGATTGAGAGATAGTTAGAAAGGAAGGTTCTTTCTGTAATCGATTATACCCGTTGTAAAGGCTTCTTTGCCTAAGGTTGGAAAGAAACACTAGTGGATTAAAGCTTGAAATGGAATATGGGAATTGGAGGTAGGCTCGAGGTCGAACCATTATAAAATCTCAAGTGTTGAAGTTTCTTACCTTTGTCGTCTGTCTTTATAGTATCTTTCTCATTCATCATTTTCTCTATTTTATAAGTTCTACTTGAAAAATCAATCCGAGCTGAGTAAAGTACTCAACAGTGATTGAAGATAAACTAAGTTAGCGAAGCTAAGTATTTTGTTGTTTTTAAACTTGCACTCAGCACTCATCTAAAAACTGAACTTAGTGAATAATGTTTTATAAACTCTAAAAATAACCAAGTAATTGCATTCACCCCTCCTCAGTTGTGTTTATTAAACTGTTTCAGACCAATATACATTTTATAAATTTTTGGTTTATTAGGTTGGTTCGGTTTTAATTGAAAAAAAACTGATATAACTGAACCAACCGATTAATTATAATGTCTATTGAAAAAATAACTACATACAACATATATTTTAACTTTAAATAATTTAATTTATAAACATTACTTTCATAATGATATTATCATTATTTCTCTTGTTTTTAAGATTAAAATTTATTGTATTGTCTCCCAAAATAAATTAATTTTTTTATGTAATCATTGTATATCCTCTCTCGGTTGCATATTATGTTGCTTATGAATTACCAGTGTGTCACTCATTTAATTATTACAATTTTATGTTATTGTAATTTCATCATAATTTATTTGATATTTAAAATATAAAATATCAATTTAATACATTAACATGAAGACCTTATACATGGTATAAGAGTGGTGTAATGTATTTATATAGTCTTTTTTCTCATTTGTATTCACAACAATACTGAATTTCCCATAAAAATCATGACATGAAGACCTTAAACCTAGTATGAAAGCTCTTATACATGGTATAATAGTGGTACAATGTTTTTATATAGCATGTTCCCCCTTTATGTTTACAACAGAACTCACTTTTCTAGTAAAAAAACCATGATATAGGCCTTTTACATTATACAAGAGTGGTATCACATGTTCGATGAAATGCTTGACTGGAAACACAAACATTATACCTTATATAAGAGTGGTATAAGGTCTTTGTATCAAATCAAGCATTTCATCGAACATGTTGCATATGTATACAAATAAATGTAGAAGTGCGATTACAATCTATAACAGCTAAAAAATTTAACGAAATTAATTGTGGCAAGCATTTTTCATCTGCAAAATTGTGACATGAATGACTTCTACCTTGTATAAGAGTGATATAACATGTTAGATGAAATGTTTGATTTGAAACAAAGACATTATACTTTGTATGAGAGTGGTATTAGGTCTTAGTTTCAAGTCAAACATTTCATTGAACATGTTTTAGGCATATGCAAAAAAATATGTAAAAGCAAAAATAATTACAATCTATAACAACAAAAAAATTTAATGAAATTAATTGTGGCAAGCATGTTTCATCTGCAAAATTGTGACATGAAGGCTTTAACATTTTATAAGAGTGGTATAAGACCTTTGTTTCAAATCCCGCATATCATTGAACCTGTGGTAGGCATATACAAACGATTGAAAAAGTAAGAGCGATTACAATCTATAACAACAAAAAAATTTAACGCAATTAATTATATTGCACAAAATTCGATTGAACTAATCTAGAGGCTCATCTCTTGATCTACAAAGCTCAATGAATGTTGAAACAACACTTTCATCAATCATAAATCTCTTAATTTCTTGAACTCCTATTAGATTTCTCAATAACCCACAAGAGTCTACAATAAGCTCAACACTAGAATTAGCTTCAGACCATATATTTAACAAAGTTGTAACTCCACCATTAGGGCTGTAAATGAACCAAGCCGTTCATGAACAGCTCGGTGTTCGGCTCAGCAACAGCTCGACTCAGCTCGACTCGATTAATAAATGAACAGTTCGTGAATATGATTTTGAGCTCGGATATTAAACGAGCCGAACACAAACAAATCACAGCTCGACTCATTAACTTGCAAACAAACTCGATTAGAGGCTCGAAAAATGTTCGTGAACTAGCTCGATTAATTTTCTACATAACATAAAATAAAAATTTTATAAACTGATTAATTGCTAACTGCTAAGTTAACTTTGTTGGTCTTTGAATGATATTTTGAGGCTATATTATGCATTTTGTTATAATACTTCGTCATTCACAATCATATATGTTTAAAATGATGTGTTTTTAATTTAATTTCAGTCTTTCAGTAACATATAATGTTATTTAATATGTTGGTGAACAAAAATAAACGAGCTCGTTCATGAATAAATTAATAAACAATTCACGAACAACATAAATGATTTGTTCGTGAACAACCCATGAACAGTTCGTGAACAAATGAACACTTAAACGAGCCGAACACAAATAGGAATTTGAACTCGTAATCGAGCTCGGCTCGGCTCGTGTTCGTTTAAAAATTAAATAAACGAGCACAAACACGTCAGAACTCGGTTCGGCTCAGCTCGTTTATAGCCCTATCCACCATGAGCTAAAACAGACTATGAATTATCAGAATATTGAGTCAATTTCATCAAACTTCTAGAAGCAGCTTCTTTCCCCGATTCACTGTCACATTCTAAAACCCTAAATAGTGAACCAATCATAGCAGACCTAACAAAGACTTTCAACAATCAAACCCACAAATTACTAAAACAACCTTAGCAGACTTTTCTTTAAATTGAATTGCAGATTAATCAAAGAAATTAATCACCAAATGAACTAAGTCACTAATTAGCCAAAGTGAAAGAAAGATCCAACGAGAATAGTTCCAGCGATAATGACTCTGAAAATACTGACGGCGAAGTTATTGACGGAGAAGAAGAAGAAGGTGGTGAAAGGATAGCCTGAGTAGCAGTTGGTGAAGGAGTAGAGGTGGCTGAAGATAGTGTCAAAGTCAGAATGGGATCATTTCTTTGAAGATGAGAGTTGAGATCTGTAGGAGAATTTGTAAAGTTCGTTTTATATTTTCTCGTAAATGTAAAATAGTAGTTTTCATAAATGAGCTTCTCAAAATTTGGTTTTGTATGCACTAAATAATGTGCAAATATTGTAAAATAAAAAAAGGGAAATTAAACTATAGAGCTTGAGTTTGGTCAGATTGAGCTCGGTCAAGCTTTGTTTAATCGAACGTAGCCAATTTTTAACCGAGCTTTTGTTGAGTATATTAATTAAATCTGTAACAAGATTAAGCCGAGTTTCGAATTTAAAATAATGTTTTGATTATGAATCAAAGTGTTATATATTCAAAACAATTTTAATCTTTTAAAAATACTTAAACATTACGCTACTGCTATATAGATATATATCAATGTATATTTATTTTTTTATAATGTATTCATAATTTATATGATTAATATAATATTTTTTATTTTTCAACATGCTAACGAGCCTGATAATAAATTTATTCATGAGTAGTTCGAGAGTATGTTTACGAGTCTCTTAAATTTCTATAATTTTAGTAGTAAAATTTGTAATTGAGCTAATCATGAGCTTTCATCGAGTCAATTCATGAAATTGTCCACGAGCTTTAATTTAGTGTTTTCAAGTCCCGCTTTGTCTTATTCATGTTCAGGTTGTTTACAAATGAAGCTCAAAATCGTGTTTATGAGATGATTGTTCATCAATCGAGTCGATCTTTTGTCAACCCAAACATCGAACTACTAATGAACTACTCCACTCATTTACAGCCCTAGAAATATAAAACACACTTTAAACATATGTAAGGGGAATTTAAAATTACAATCAAAATAAAATGAGGAACAATAGCCTATAATTAGATAGCTTGTGTATATTTGGGAATTCTTTACTGCCAATAGGTAGATATACACATACACAAGGTTTGTACACAATTACAAATATAAAGATAATCCTATAAAGATAAATACAAAATATGTAAAGATAAATACTCAATATAAAGATATTATCTAACATCCCCCCTCAGGTTGAGCCGGGTGAGATAACACTGCCAACTTGTCACGTAAGATGGTAAACAGTGTATGTGATAACGACTTCATGAAGATATCCACGATTTGTTCATCCATGGAAATGTAACAAACGAACAACTTCTTTGCAGCAACCTGTTTCACGAACAAAATGAAAGTCAAGTTCGAGGTGTTTTGTCCGATTTTGGATAACCGGATTGCCAGTCAAGTATTGGCACTTAAATCATCACACCAAAGGACTGGTACTGACATCAAAGGCATTGTAATATCTCGTAAAAGCATGTCGAGCCTCGAAAGTTTAGAGGTGGCTGTTGCTATGGCCCGGTACTCGGCCTCAGTGGGAGATCGGGAATTAGTCTTATGTTTTCTAGTAACCCAAGAGATAAGATTGGTGCCATGATAAATCGCGAATCCCGTAACCAAGATCTGTCATCCGGATCGCCAACCCAATCGGAGTCGGAGTATGTAGTGAGGGAAACCAAACGTTGTGGCGTGTACCGAAGACCAAATGATGATGTACCCTTAATATAGCGGAGAATCCTCTTTAACGCTTTCCAATGAGACTCACGTAGAGCATGCATAAATTGTGCTACCTTATATACCGCAAAGGCAATGTCCGAGCATGTGATGGTAATATATTGTAAACCACCAACAAGGTTACGGTATAGAGTAACATCAGATAAGGATCTCCGCCATTAATATGCAGCCGTGGTGTTAGACTCGCGGGTGTATTGACTCCCTTTGAATCTGTCATTGAAGCTCATCTCAAACCCGCACATACTTCCTTTGATTAAGTATCAAGCTGCCTACCGTCTTGGTTATTTCCATCTCCAAAAAGAATTTGACCGGCCTAGGTTCTTTATGGCAAATCAACTTAGCAAAAAATGGATGAGCTCACTCTCTACACGAACATTATTACCCAAGACCAATATATCATCGACGTATATCAAACAAAACAAGACTACACCACCCTTTCGCCAATGATACAACGAGACATTAGCTTGAGATGTAATAAATCAAAAATCAAGAAGCACATTAGTTAGGTGGCGGTGCCACATGCGTGGGACTACTTTAATCCATAAATTGATTTGCGGAGTTTACACACGAACGAGGGCCTATCTTTGTCAATAAAGCCAAATGGTTGAGACATGAAAATGAGTATATGAAGGACACCATGAAGGAAGGTGTTGGACACGTCCAAATGTGTTACTGACTAATTGTATGAAACGGCTAAGGAATTGAGAATGCAAATTGTAATTGGCTTGACAACCGGGCTGAATGTGTTATGAAAGTCTAGGCCTGGTCATTGGTGAAACCCTTTTGCTACCAAACGAGTCTTGTAGCATTTGATACTGTCGTCTGAGTGCATTTTGGTTTTGAAGACGCATTTGCAACCCACAATGTTTGATGCGTCTAAGGATGGAACTAATTCCCAAGTACCGTCAGCGATCAACATATTATATTTGTTTATCATTGCTTGGCGCCAACAAGTAAATTTTAACACCTCGGTGTACCATGACAGAGCCATAGGAGCCACCATAGCATTATGGGACTTTAGTGAAGGGTGGGATCTAGTGTCTTTATGGGTAGTCATGGTTTTGGGAGGAGGTGGGGAGTTTTGGTGGTCTCGATTTTGGTGCTTTGGGAGATGGTGGGTTAGAGGAGGTAGGTTGGTCATCTGTAGTGGATAAGGTCGTTGTTAGAGTCGGTTTTGGAGGCATGAGAGGTGACGAATCTTGATTGGTGGGGGAGAGGCGTATTGTAACGGAAGGCAAGTTGTTAGTGGATTTCATGGATAGTGGAACAATCGCAACACTTAATTTGGAGTGTGAAAACACCTATTCATCAAACACAACATGGTGTGAGATAAAAAATTTTGTAGAAATATCATAGCATCTATAACCCTTATGAGTTTTGCTATATCCCAAGAAGATACATTTTTGGGATCGAAAATTAAGCTTATGCGAATTATAAGAATGCAACCAAGGATAACAAATGCAACCAAAAATTTGCGGGAATGCATAATCAGGCTCAGAATGGAACAATTTAGCATAAGGAGACAAATTAGCTAACCCAGGAACAAGCATATGATTGATAAGATATATATAGTAGTCTCAAATGCATACATCCAAAAATTCTTAGCTAAGTTGGCACGATGTAGTAATGCTAAGCCTGTTTCAACAACATGACAATGCTTACATTCAGTAAAGCCATTTTGTCGCGTGTATGAAGACAGGACATAAGATGATGAATACTGCTATCAAAGTATTTACGCATTGCAATATATTCACCACCACCATCAAAATGAGAAATCTTAACAGGCCGACCAAAAAAAATTTCAACTACAGAACGAAATTTATTGAAAGTGCTCAATGCCTTAGATTTATAACACAAAAAATAAATCCAAGAGTTTTAATAAATGCATCATAAAATAACATGTAATATGAATAATGATAAGTGTATAATTACACTTATTATCATATTAATTTTGTATAGTTTAAGTCATTTTTATACTTCATATAAAAGATTTCACGTGGTATGTAGTTGTTTTTTATGCAAATGCAGATACTAGGTAAATCTTGGGAGTAAAATGATCTAAAGTAGAATTCTATGAAAAAAGAGTGAAAAAGGTGCAAAAA
>CATIWQ010104904.1:0-18842 GCA_949673415.1 Euphorbia schlechtendalii
TAAATATAGGCTTGTGTATATTATTCATAAAAAGAAAGATGATAATACAATACATATACTTTCTCTCTACATTTCTTTTTCTCTACTTTTATATGTATTCATCTAATGTATATTCTTGTTATTCATTTTATTTATAACATACTTAACAATTATAAAGGTTGTTTCACATGAACAAAAGTCAGTCCAAAGAAAGATTATTGTTTGACAAAATTGATTATCGATATCTTATCATTATTTCTTTTACAAAGTACCACTCACCGTTAATTTATATAGTCCAAAGACTAGGAATTAAAATTGTACTAGGTATTTGTGAAGATTTTAAAATTGCAAAACTCAATACTTAGATAACTTTAAAGGTCTTTGTTTGACAGAATAGATTACCAGTATTTTATCATTTTCTTAGTTATGGTAACAGACCTAAAGGAAGGTTATCATTTGAACAATGACATATATATTTATAGACAAATAATGATAAATACTTAATAATTATAAATTTTTTTCCATGTGAATAAAAATCAGTCTAAAGAAACATTATTGGTAGAATTGTTTATTGATATTTTTTTTTTGTTAGTATTGATATATGTATATATCGTAATTAATGTATTCTAATTTTTTTTCTAACAATAAACACACAATGAACATATAGATAAAATTGATATTAATAAAATATTTTGTAATTTAAATTTCGCACAATTGGCAAGAGTCTAAAGAGGCCACTTACACAAAACATGAAGACAATAAAATATATTTACAAATATATTAACATATATTCATTGCCCTGACAACTACCATGTACAATCTCTACAAGTTAACTCCAATTATCAACATATTTAGTTTTCATATTCAAATTGTTGTGAAAACCGTTTCTAATAACGTATGCATTAGTAACGTTCCATGTTTCAAGATGTATAAATTAACTACATATTATATATTTTCAAAAGAAAATTGCATAAAACTCAAACAAAAATATGGGCAACACATCAAGGTGATTCCAAACACTGTGGACCAATTTCATCAATAGCTAAACACCACTAGTACGCAATCCATGCATTCTCTAGACTTCAATTATAAGGTTAGTGTTTGTTTCAATTTATAAATGGAAACTTCCTCTTTTCTGATTTATACTATTAATTTGAATTAAATATATAGTTCAAAACTTAAATCATTATTTTGTTTAATAGTTATTTGCAAATTATTTGTGTTAGTGAATATTATGATTGAAGTTCTTGAAGTTTGATTTTGTTTACTTAAGAGCAATTCCAATCATTTTTCACATTTTTCATTCTCAAAACTCTATTTTGCAAGATTTACAGTGTTTTTGCTCCAACCATCTTCCCCACTTTTTATTTCCCAAATCAAATTCATTTTATAATAATTATATTTTATCATTAAAACTAACAAAAAAAATAACAAAACAAAAACAAAAAAATAATATTATTTTAATCTATTTCTCAAAATGGGAAATAGTATCATTCCTCGTTGAGGAACCTCGTTTTGGGATATATTATTTTTATGATAATTATTTAAATTGCTAATAAGGTGATAACTATATATATAAAATAAGGCGTATGTATAATTCCTTATTAAGCCTAATCTACGCCCCCAAAATTTGAAGATTCATATGCCCAACCTGTAGGCAATTAGTATGTTTCGAACAATTCATTTGGAAGTTTTACCTTCTAAATTTTTTTTATTTACATTTTTACATTCCTCTTTTTTTTAATTTAATTTATTATTTTTTATTTATCTCACAAACCGTTTATATTTTCAACATGCCGCTTTAGAATATTTTCTTCATCTTTATGTTTCTCTTCAAAATAAGATCCATGATGCTATACTTTTTCCGAACTTTTTTTACCGATACATATTTATTTTATATTTCTTTTATAGTTGTTACATAGTTTAAACACATACTTAATTAAATACAAATAAATATAACACAAGTATATTAATTTGACATATTGCAAGTAAACTATAGAAAAAATATAACATAATTACATCAATTTGAATTAACTATAAGATGACTATAAAATGCGATTTTGTTATATTGAATATATCTATAAGTAAACTATATGATAACTATAAGATAACTGTAAAATGCGATTTTGTTATATCAAAAATAAATTCAAATACAGAAATTGAATAAGAACACATAAATATAATATGTCTACATTAATTATAAATACTATAAATAAAGTATAATAAAATCATGGTACAAAAATACCAAAAATTACATTGTTTTGAAATAACTATAAGATAACTATAAAATCCGATGAGGTTATCATAAGGCGGTAAAAATGTAAATTCAAAACATTGATAATACACTTTTGACAATTAAATTAAGTAATAGACAAAAAAGTACGTATTTATACCAAACATTGTATTTTTGTGTATTTCCCTTTTGTATTTATATCACAATAATAAAAATAAAAATGTAAGTAAAGAAGGTAAATATATATAAAATATATCATGTTTGTTTGATGTAATATTGTAGTCTACCTAAAATATTTAATTGAAAAAAATCATTTGTGTTGTGAGCTGGACTTGAAAATGCCTTAGCTAGTAGTAATAATTACATGCACTCTCTCAATTAAGGGTGAGCGTCGTCTCAATTTTGTGCTGTGTAAAAAACCCAAGGCAGAGAAGATGAATGGTAAAGAAAGATTAAGTACCGCTGTTTTTCAAAAGGGGAGTGGTGGTTGTTGGAAGGCATGGATTAATAAATCTCTCATTTATAAAGTATCTTCTCTCTGAATCAGAATTTGAATCATGTTATACAATGTTGTTTCAAATCATTTTGAATTTATTCATCGTTATTGTTGAGTTTTTTTGTATTTGAGCTGTGTTTATTGCATACAAATTAAACTGAATATTTGTTATTCAGTGAAAATATAGTTGTAATTTTGAAACTTTTTGAATATGAATCAAGTAGTGTAGATTGGATGGAAGTTGAGGGCAAATACAACCTCATTCCCTATTTCTCATTTCTCAAACATCATTTACAAGATTTATAATTTTTTTCCATCCATACTCCATATATATTGCATGTTTAATAAAAATAAAGTAAGTCAACAAATTACTTTCATTAATATTAAAAAAACATACTATAATAAATTACAATAAATATCTATCGTATGATATACAAACTAGGAATATGATGATAACACTAACAATGAAAGATATAATTACTTTTTAGAAACACACTTGCTACCGTACACTACAACAATAAATCGTAAAATGTCATATTAGTTATATTTTATGAATTGTCATGTTCTTGCCACCTTATTATTTACTAATCTTTCTTATTTAATTATTGTATGAGTATAATTCATATTTATGTTATCAAATTTATTTGAAATTTTTAATGTATTGTTTTTACTCGAATATGTTTGTTTGTAGTATTTAAAATTGAACTATGTTAATGTTATTCTATTTTATATTTATTTTTTATAATTTAAAGTTTGTGTAGTTTTTAAATATCAAATTAAATGAGAATTACAAAAATAATATACAATATGTGACCAACGGAAATAAATACATAAATTTAATTAAGTTAATACAAAATACATAAATGCTAAAAAGTACAAAATATATTATTATTATTATTATTATTATTATTATTATTATTATTATTATTATTATTATTATTATTATTATTATTATTATTATTATTGAGTTGTATATGGAGAATCTCTATTTTGAAGAATATTATATAAAAAATTGTTGAGTTGTTATATTCTTCCAATTCATTTCTTATTTTGTCAAATTTCTTATAACAGGGACTTACATTAAATTTTGAAACTTGTGTGGTATATACTAGATATTATTTTCTATTATTTTAATTCATTTTTAATATAAGTGTACTTCTTGGGAAGAATGGGAATTATAATTGATTGAATAATTTGAAGGGAATGTCTGCCAATTATAGCTTCTTGATTTGCTTTTGAACCACGCAGTAAGCAACAATTAATAATCCAAAAAAGCATTTATTTGTTTAGCGTATTTAATCATCGGTCCCTGTCACAATTTTTCATGCACGCTCATTGTTTCTCCTTCTCCATTTGCTTACAATTTTAAAATAATTTCGAGGATAAAAGATTTAAATCTGTGTTTAGTTATGGATCTGGTTGTTACACCTAAAAGTTGAGCCTCTTTTTTTCAAGTTTCGTCTCTAATAATAAATTTGAGCTTCCAATTTAAAAGTGTTAGGAACTTATACGAAGAATAGTAAAGTTATAAATTTAACTCATCTTTGTTGGAAAAATAATGACAAAATATAAAATAAAGAATTATATGTTCGATCTCGGTTTCCATCTTTCAGATGTAGATGTGCAAATTGAGAAGTTCACTTTATGGAATTTTTTGATCCAACTTTCAACCAAATAACAAACATAATTGATAGTATATGTATATAAATACATAACATAAGTAATAAAAACACTTTAAAGAAACTTGAGCACCGATAAGCTGAGTCATGTCGAACGACACTGTTCTTAAAGGACATACTTGTAGTTCCTTTTAAGATTAAACAACTCATTCACTCTTGATCTGAAAGTGGAAAAAAGGACAGAGATGCAATATCATATCTAAAAAATTTAAGATTGAAGAATAACAAAACAAACAACTTCTCATAACCAAAGTAATCACCCTATATATTAACCACCACCTATTTATATCTATAAGAGCCACAAAATTAGCTTGTATATAAGTTAATACACCCCTTATAATACGGAAGAAAATCCTTTTATGGAGGTAATAGAAAGGCCATTCAAATGTAATTAAGTGAGTCTTCAAAGCCAAAAAATTTTTTTGGATTTAACATATAAATTAATTGCTTTTAATAACAAGTAATGACATTATTTATTGGTTAAAAACCAAAACTCAACTATTATGTCTTTTATAAATATATTATTCAGATTTAATATAAACTTACAAATATGAAAACAAATTTAATTTAAATTTGTAACACATAAATTCTTTCTTTTGAAATAATATAGCACAAATTTCCAACAATCCCCCACTTATTTCAAAAAAAAATTGTGATAAAACATTTTCTTGGATATCTTAGGTTAAACATATAATGCATGTCATTAGTGTCTTTTGGATTATGAACCAATACTTGATACATAAAATTTAATCCACAGAATATTTGGTGAAACATAAAGTTTCTGTTGGATCCAGTAGGGTATAAAATAGGTCAGAGGAGGGGGGGGGGTGAATGACTCTTTTTCGAATTCAAATTCTATTTCAGAAGATAGCTGCATATAGCTTCTGAAAGTACTTCTGAGTAAAGGTGTTTTACTTAGAATCCCCTTTTTAAAGCTTTTAGTGATTCAAATAAGAAATAAATTGAACAAAAATAAAGCAGAGTAAGAAAATTGCAAGCAGAGATTTTATCTTGGTTCAGCCTCTGCCTAATCTAGTACTTGGAAACTCTAGTTCAAGATTTAATCCACTAAAAACTCTTCTTCTGGTGAAGAGAAAACCCTTTACAATGCCTTGACTGAAGTACCCTCCTACAGCCTTTGCTTAAATGAGCTATACCAGTACAGAAGTTCCTTCCAACTGTATCTGAGGCTCAGAGCTTCTTATCTTCTTAAGTACCTTCCTCACAAGATTTCTAAGCTCCCTTACACTTACTTACCCTTAGCTAGGGTATTACACAGGTTGTTTAGAATAAAAATGATGAGCTTCTGAACTTTGTTTTAGTTAGCTTGATTACAAACAAATAAGAATGGAGTGTTTGAGGTTTTTGATTACGAAGAAGATTACAGTGAGAATTTGAGATTTGATTTCACTCTTAAGCTTTCAGTTGTTTCGGTAACCTTCTTCAATGGCAGAAATCATCCTTTTATAAAGGGAGAGAATGTTTCCGTTGATTTTATACTGTTGTAGAAATTCTTCTTGTTGTCTCACATCCTTGTTTCAGTTAAGAATCCGTTTGAGAGCCGCACCCAAGTTTGATCCGCGCCACAACTGTCAGGAATTAAATGGGACCCACCTTTATACGGTTAACTGAGAATATGATGTGCGAAATGTCTTTGTTCCTTATTTCGTAACAACTTTTATCCTTATTCAGACCGAGGTACAAAAGTGCGAGGCAACATTTAATGCAAAGTCAGCTTTCTTGAATTTTAGAGCCAAAAGACTAGGATACCCTTTATTGGTCTTTAGAGGGGCTTCCTCACTACTCAAAGTCTTCAATCGTCTTCTGTGGACATGAGCTACTGAGTTCCTTTGGTTTTGCTATCTTCTGGAGCATAATGGGTCTTTTGAGTCATCATGTGCTTCTGAACTCAGAACCTTCAAAATAATAATTCACTGCTCAGAATCCAACAATCCCCCTCATTTTGTTGGTTCTGATTGAACTTAAGCATATGATGAACTAGCTCCCTCATAATCTTTGGCTAAGTTTTGAGATGATACTATCTTCTTTTAAAGTTTATCTTTTTCTTGTGATTATCTAAAAGAAGATAGTACAATGCAAAGTTGTAATCAGAATAGAAGTAAAACTTTTTATTAATTGGAATGAGTTACAAGCTTTTACAAAAGAAGCTATGCTATTACAAGAGTGGTTTTTCTTTAAGCGTAATAAACTATTCTTGCTTCTCCTCTAGATTATCTATCTCCATGGCGCTTGAAGTAGAACCTGAAACCATCCGCCTTTCCCAAACTTCCTTGAAGCTGTGCTATCCTTCTCCCTCCACTCAGTGCCAACAAGCTGAGCAACAATCTTCTTCTCATCAAGCGTAAACTTCTGGCAACTTCTTGAATGGCCTTTGCATTAGCTTGAAGAGGAGGGACAATTTGCTGAATCAACCTTGCAGCTTTGCTTGAAATAAAGGGAAAGATGCTTTCAAGGATGACTTGTAGGGCCTTCTGATTTCAGATCAACTGAGTATTTAGCCCATTTGCTAGATCCTGAAGGAAGGGAACAATCTCACTATCATGTGAGAAGAAGGAATGGAGAGATAGGCTGCCAATTCGAGTACCTAAGGCATCAATACTCTTCTGAAGATCCTTTAATGTGCTAGTTCCCCTTAAAATCACAGTGTCCTTGGCTTCATTAATTGCCTTAGTTAGTCCAGCAGCGGCATTGGTAATAACATCCTCAATTTCATCAGAGGCCTCATTCTTCTAAGCAAAGGTGATGTCAGTCACTTTTGTAATAGTGCTGTCTACAACCTTGATGACTTCATACCTTAGCTCCCTCCTGGAGTCCTCAATAGCCTTGAGAGTTTCTACTTTAAATTCAACCATACACTTCATCATCTCTTCAAGACTATTTTGGATCCTTCCTTGCTGCCATAAATAGAGAACATTCTGCTTCCTTGGCTCCTTTATCTCCTCCTTCAATCCCATGGAGTATTCAGTTTGGCACTTCTCAATGGCAGTCTCGATAGTGGAGATTACATCCGTTATTTGCCTTTGGGACAGCTCCTTCACCCCATTGACCCATCATGGATCATTTTAAGACCCTTTTCATTGATTTCTAGCTTCTCATTGAGGGTAGTCAACTCATCCCTTATGTCAACATAGTTAGTAAGCCTTGTCTCCATGAGAGGCTGTAGATGCTTGATAAGTTCATATCTGATTTGACAGGGAAGAGGAATCTTGGAAGTCATATCCATGATGATTTTAGCCTGCTCAGTCAAAAGAGCAACACTCTGAGCAAGCTGGCATTTGAAGGGAATTGATTTGATGTCTACTATAGAGTTGTTGAGATGAAGGGCCATTGTGAGGAGATCGTCAAGAGTTTTCCCCATATTATAGAGAGAGTTGAGTGGAACTTTAGTAGATAATTGACTTCCCTCAGCAAGATCTCCCATCATCCATCCTCTACTGCTGAGGGACTCATCTCCATCAATCCTCTGCTCCGAATATCTAGGTTTTAAAGATAACACTATTAAGAGATCAACTAGATTCCTTGGAACATAGGGAATATATGGCTGGTGGTGGTGGAGAGTTGGTTGTTGCTGATAGGGAGTTGGTTGCTACTGGTAGGGAGAAGGTTTGAATTTAGCTCCAATTTCCTCTGTTCCCATCACTATCATCTTCCAGCAGAACTTCCTCATCCTTCTTCTCTTCCTCCTCTTCTTCTTCATCACCCTTCCTTATTTCCTCTAGCTTCAGTTGATGTTTGGCGAAGACTGACCGAGCCATGCTAACAAATTCAGCAGCAGGATCTGATTCTGATGATTTTATTCCCCATTCAATCACTATAGTCCTCTGCTATTTTTCCTTTTGAAGAGCTTATAGGAATGAATCTTCCCTCTGGCATATTCTCTTTCAATAGAGATTGCCCATCAGAGTATTCCTTCTTCTCAAACTCTTCTTTCTCCTCAACCTTGTCCTCTAGATCCTGAACCACATCATGAGCTATGGATGTTGTAACCTTGAGAAGGTCTTTGGTATTTGGAGATGGAGATCCCTTTAGGGTTGTTGGCTCATATATTGGAGTCTCAAGAGGGGCCATGAATAGATGAGATGGATCGAAGATAGCCACTTACTGATCTAGAGAAGGGGATTGAGGTTTACCTTCAGACTTCTTCTTCTCTAACTTAAAATTGGTTGGATTGTCTACTTTAGGAGGAACAGGACTAGGTGCCAAGGGAAGAGCTCCAAGTGGTATATCAAAATCCACTAAGGTTCCTTCCAAGACCTTTCTATCTACCACATCTAAATCCTCCTCCTCTGTCTTAAAGGTGCTTTTCTCCTTCATCTTCTCAGTGAACTCCTTTAGAGCAGGCAATCTTATTCCTTCAGATAAGGCTTTCATCTTAGCTTTAGCAACTGCAATCTTGATATCTCCTTTCTTGGGTGCAGATGTAGAGAATACCTCAATCGGGCTTTGATTTTGTACTTTTATCATATCACCCTTTTCAAGATCATCTTTTGAGACCACAGTCTCATCATAAGTTCTGACCTTCTTCTTCCTCCTTTCTTCAACCTTCTCCTCCTTCTCTTCCTTTTCTTCTACCTTCTCCTCCTTCTCTTCCTTTTCTTCTACCTTCTCCTCCTTTTCTTCCACCTTTTCTTTCTTCTCTTCAACCTTTTCTTGTTCTTTATCACTAGGAATGACCATATTGGGATCAAATTCACCTCTTCTTCTCTTGGTCAGAGTACTTATTAGCCTCATATCCTCCTCATCTTCTTCTGAGCTATTCTAGTCCAAAGGCCTTGGCACATATTTGTATTTGTTCATTGAATAGCCCAAGTCCTCCAGTCTTTCCTTTAGTGACTTTAGATGCAGGTTTATGAATCACCACATCTTCAGCAGTAAGTGCCTTGCTTCTGACCACTCTGCTTCTTTTAGCCTTAAGTACTTCCTCCCCGTTTCAGCACAGACTCCTTCTTCCTTTTGGGTGAGTCTTCCTCAACCCCTTTCGCAACTTCTCTGTTCTTAGCCATCCTTAACTCTTACTCCCTTTGTTTCTTAGTCATATCGTTTTTCCCTATCCAATTTCATTCCATAATACACCTTCTTATCAAAGTTCTCCTTCACAATCTCACTACCCAGAGAGCCTTCCTCATTTGAGCAGTTAATCTCATAGGATACAACGATCCTACTTATGAGACCACTGATCGTAAATTTTGGCTATACTCGTTCTGAAAGACTTATCCCCAGTAACGGCACTAAAAACTTGATCGCAAGGTTTTAAATTTACTAATTTAGAGGGCTTATGTTCGGTGATGAAGTTAAAAACCTTGTTCCCTACTTTTCTACCGATAAGTTAAAAGTTCAAAATACGAACAGGAGTTTTCAATACTGCTTATCTAAATAAAAAAATGGTGACCACTGCAAGTATACTATTTCGATGTAGTTTTAAAAGATATAGATCCCACAGGGGAGGAATTCAGTTCTTAAGACCAACTAGAGTTACGAAACAAAAGAAATAAGATAATTTGTATTGGAGGGTTGGATGTTTGGATGATAGACTGATGAATAGATAGATTTATGCACAGACTAGAGAAAACGTAAAATATAAAGATATTCCCTAAAAACAAGTTTAACGGAGAAAAACATGCAAAATCATCATGAATATTTCGTACACTAAATAACTTCAACAAATAAGGTTCTAGACACCCTAATATTCAATAATTCACCGCAGAGCAACACATGAGATGACTTTTCTAAGTCTAGGGTAAATGAATTATGACACTTATAAGAACCTAGATAACAATATTATTATACTTAGTACGGGTCGCTCTCACATAACCATATTTAGCAAGTTACCACTCCAAAAATATTGGCTCACTAAAAAGCGTTATAATCATAGATCCAATGATTATACACAATCTTATTAACCTCGAAATCACTCTTAAAGTTAACTCGAAAGCATGTAACTTGATTAATATAAATGAAGCAAGATGAAATCACTAGTACAAAAATAGCTAATAAGATCGCACTATTAACATCGGTTAAGGTTAAACCGTCCGTTAAAACATTTTAAAAACGCGAAGCAGGTTAATACAGATGGTTATTTAATTATAACCGTCCGTATTGATCATAGAAACTATTACGGATGGTTATAATTAAATAACCATTCATATTCCTCTATCTTAAATATATCAGTTGAGCAATACAGACACTTATATTTTAATAACCGTCTGTAAAGCCTTATAAATGGGTGGATTGCAAAACCTCTCCATGTTCTAAACCTAGATACTCTTTTCACTTTTTTCTATCTTTCGCTCTACTTCTTCATATTTTCAACCGTCAATCCTTCGCCAGCCACATTCCTCCATCGTGCCACTATTTCTCTCGCCATTCCTACACTGCTCTTCACCACCGTCTATCATCTGTTGCTCATCTCCATCATCGATCATCTGTTGCTCGTCGCTACCGTCTACTAATCATCGTTCCTTCGATTTTCTCATCATCATCGTTTAACGGTGGCTCATCTCCGTTGTTCATCCACTACTCATCATCACCACCGTCGTTCATCTGTTGCTCGTCGTCGTTACCACCATCATTCATCCACTATTTAATCTATCTATCATTTTCTTCTTTGATCAATTTTTTCCTCTTCATCCGCTACCGAAGCTATTGTCTTACTGTTGCAACCGCTCGATGTTTCCCTCTCTTATTATTTTGCTATATTGTCAACATCTCCCATTTTCGGTAGCATTTCTTTCT
This sequence comes from Euphorbia schlechtendalii, assembly GCA_949673415.1. Lineage (NCBI taxonomy): Eukaryota > Viridiplantae > Streptophyta > Magnoliopsida > Malpighiales > Euphorbiaceae > Euphorbia > Euphorbia schlechtendalii. The sequence goes on from CATIWQ010104904.1 coordinate 11,141, forward strand.
GAAATCAACAATTAGGTTTTTTGAATCTAGAGGAAATGGAAGATCTCTAGCTCATTTTAACCATGAGAGCTAAGTTAAGAGGTTGATCCTATAAATTTTTGTGGCTTGAACTTGTTCAATTTCTGTAATTGAATTTACTGATTTACTTGGAAAATTACTATGAAAATCTCAAACCAATCAGTGATTCTTTTCACATTAAATTTTGATAACAATTGCTTATGACTTAGAAATTCATCATTGGAGTTTATTGATTTATGTATTGTTTACTGATTATTCGCATTAAAATAATTTTGATGCATATTTTTGTCTTTTTTCTTATTTCCCCTATCATTTATTACTAATGCTATTCATTATAGCTAGGTTGACCATGTTAATATAATGAGAGTTGCTAAAGAATTCAGTGTTGATTGAGTTTCCAAGAATTACTGATCTTGCAAGTGGGAAATTGCAGCATTGGTCGGTTGGTCCAAGATTATTGAAGCTTTAGATGGCTATCATAATCTTTGTGCAGACACAAGAACCTGCAAATTTGCTACCTTGGCTCCCCATTTTTTTCTTTTCCTGGTTTATCCCATTGAATCTTTGAATGTGTCGCTAAGTTTAATTCTATTGAATATGCTATGTAACATATCCCTCACATTACTTAATTCACCAGGAAGCAAGAAAGAAAGTGGGCGAAGCCATTGCAAAATCCTGTTTAGAGAAGGTAGCCTTTGATCGAGGTGGTTATCCATATCATGGGTGTGTAAAAGCTCTTGCAGATTCAGCTCGTGAAAATGCCCTTCAATTTTAAGTGTCATTGGTTAGTTTCCTTTGGAACATTCATTTCTTTTCCCATTTCTTTTCCTTTAGAACATTCATTTATTACCTAGTTAATTTTAAGATATCAAGTGGGAGTGTATATGCTACTTTGGAAGGTTGGTATTGTTTTCTTATTATTTGAAATAATAAATGTCTGACTTTATAAGTTTTCTAGTCGTTGTAAAACAAGTTAAACCATTTTTAATTGGATGAAGTAAATTGATTTTGTTTAGTTTATTTTTGCAGCAGCGCTTGATAGATGCTGTTAATAGAGCTCTTGTTCTTGGAATAATTGCTTCGTTCACAGCTCTTGTGGTGATTCTCTACATCAGAAATATGTAGCTTTCTTTAAAAAATTATATTAAAACTGAAATTGAGTTGAATTTATCATGAAAGATAATAGCAATGTATTGCACTGCTACATGATTATTAGTTGTTCATTGTCTCTATACATAAACTTTGAAGCTGTTTCTATGAGTCTACCAATTATTACACTTTCATTTATTTGTCAGGTAATTTAAAGCACGTGCAGTAGCTTGTTTGACACATGAAGTAGTTTAATATTCTGCATCTGCTTTAAAAAGAATGTTGTGCCTGCTCTTTGCACCAATCTCGAAGGAAACATTTCGAAAAAAGGTGATATATCTTATTCTCACTTTTTTGCTTGATAATTTTGGGTTATTTTTAGAAGATGTTGGTTTCGAAATGTGTAAGCTTTGGCATTTACAGTCAGCTTGTCATTGTATGAAATCCATTCATCGACCATGATCTCAGTGTATTGTGTGGGATGATTTTATTTTTTGTTGGTCTACTTCATTCTAGCTCATTTACAAGTGTGCATTGCTTTATGTAATGAACAAGGCTGTGTTTCCTTAGTATTACATGGAGGAATCCAATGTTATAGTCGTTGATCCTCCCAAGGAATGCCCTTTCATAGCAGGGCTCCCTTCAATCCAAAATGAAAGAATTAATATAAAAATAGAAAAAAGAATTAAAAAAAGTTAAGAGGAGTAATGGGGACGGTTCTTTATTAAGAACTGACCCAATTGAGGAGTAACGCGGATGGTTCTTCAATAAGAACCATCCATATTCTTCTTTGGGGACGGTTCTTTATTAAGAATCATTCGTATTTCTCTTTATGTTTTGCTGTAAATAGTCCGGTTTACAACATTACGAACGGTTCTTTTAAGAGAACCGTCTGCAATGCTCCTTATTCCAGACGGTTTAGAACCGTCTGCAAAAGTGCTTTATCAATCATGTTATGGCTTGTGCGGACGGTTTAAAACCGTCCGGAAAAGCCGAAAACAACCGTTCGGAAAAGCCATTTATGCATTAGTGAATACTCGTTATGACACATAGGAATATCATAAACTTCGAAATAGAAAGTATAAGCAGAAAATAAAGTAAAGTTGTAAGGTATGCAAGTGAAATCTAAGGTTGGTCAAACCGTATCCACTCTTTAATGGGAGTCATCGATTCCCACAATTCCTACGTCTACTTTGAATTCGATATCGACTCGTACAGAACCTCTGCTAGGATGCTATTCTTTGTGAATTTCGAATAAAAGAATGTTGAAGAATGAAAACTTTTATTGATAAGTGCTTTGCAATTACACTCATACAACAAATGCTCAAATTTGTGTAGAAATATAGTGATCGAAATAGGTATCGAACCACTTATACATTTTTCTCGCTAAGACTTTGAATGTAGAGAGAAATCTAGATATTTTCACTCTCTATCTATACACGAATACTATCATTCAATACCTTCTATTCATGCCAAAAACACCATGCACCATGAAATTGGCTGGTCTTGAATCCTATTTATAGAGTGTGAAGGGTTGCGTCTATCCAAACGAAGAATCGTGTCTATTGGCGAAGAGTTGCATCACTTCATTGTGATTGGATGCAAAGTCTTATCTTTATCCATAATGGAAAGGCACCTTTTTCGTGATTGGTTGACTTCCAAAAGGTGTCTTTTCATCTGGTAGTTGATAGCGGTTGATCATTGTTATCTGGCAGTTGGTAGTTGATAAGAGATAACAACTGACCGTCACAATTCGCGATAGCGAATCACATGTCTCGATTGTGACTAATGGTTAACAACTTTCTATTTTGAAGAATAACAAGTTGCGACCGTGAATGGGTGTCATGACCGTGAACAATGCTTTTTCTTCAAAATTCTTCTTGCAACTTTACCGATCTTCGACAACTTCGATCCTAAGCCAAATCCTTGTGTTCCATGCTTCTTTTTGCACCTTTTCACTCTTTTTACATAGAATTCCTCTTTTGATCATTTTACTCCCTAGATTTACCTAGTTTCTGCATTTGCATAAAAAACAATTACATACCACGTGAAATCTGTTATATGAAGTATAAAATGAAACAAAACCATATTATTTTATGATTTAAAATGTCATGATAATAAGTGTAAATATACACTTATCACACCCCCACTCTTAACTTTTGCCTTGTCCTCAAGGTAAACATAATAAAAGTGTATAAAATAGTATTCAAGTTCATATCTCATTTGGCAAAAGACTATCGTAGTGAGTACCACATTCCGACGTTGCATAAAATTCAAGTAAAAGTTTGAAATTTCCCACAAATTAGTAATGTGCAATTTATATAGTGCAGTTAGATACCTTTACTCTTAATGGAGGGTCAATCGAATTGCGTCTTCATATGAGTGTTATATGCTCACTCGAAAATTTCCTTCTCTCAAGTATAGTATAAAGTATAAAGAACAAAGGGAGCACACTTTGGAAAGTCTAATCTCAAGGCATTTTTAGGTAACCTGGGATGCTAAAAACACTCTTAGTGGTTGCATTTTATGCTCCATACCACTCTTCCCTTTTTTTAGTGGTTGCATTTTATGCTCCATACCACTTTCTCTCACTTTTTCTTTTAACATATGTTTTTGAAGTACAGATTTGTACTTTGCACCCATTTTTCATGCTATACTACTTTTTCTTTTTTTCAGTCATTGAATGGTTGTAGTTTCTGCTCCGTACCATTCCTCACCTTTTGCATAACTCATTGGTTATCCTCTCTTTCTTTTGATTTTTTTCTCTCAATACCCTCATCCTTTATTGATCACTTTCAAAGTATTATGGCTATAGTTTCCTTACACTTTAGACACACTCAATACTTATAGGACATATTCGAGAACTGCATATAAAACTCATAGTAAGAACACTACTAGATATTTTTCCACTTAAAACTTATTGGTAACATTAAACTAAAACTATACAACTTATACTAATTCATGTTGCATTAAAATATATATTGAAACTTACTTGAAATGTTGCTTTTGAATGTTACTCACAACTCATCCTTACCAAATGCTAAATGTTGTGCTAAAACGCTTACACTCTCAACGTGTGGTCATACTCGAAACACTTTGTTCGAAATATGCACTAACATCAAACTTGAAATATCTAAGACTCACAATAACCTTGGAACATATGTTAGTATAGTATAGGTATGGAATGTAATAACACAAAATCAAGAAAAAATTTCAAATTCTTCTATTTTTTTAATTTTTTTTAATTTTTTTTGTATTTTTTAGGATTTTACAGTTGCCCCCCTACACTAGAGAATACAATGTCCTCCTTGTGAGAGACTTTAAAAATTAAAAATCTAAAAACAAACTACTAGTCTAAAAATATGAAAAAGTAAAGTAAAGAAAAGTGTAAACTCGTTCTATTGAGAAGGAGAATCAGGGGGACTAGGAGTAAATTGACAATTTTGTTTTCTAAAGAAAGATAATAATTTTCGAAGCATCGATTTATTACTTTTCTTTAGAATTTTCATGTCTTTCTTCATTACTCCAAGTTCCGCTTGGCAATTGTCCAATTTTTGTTATATGCTCGCCTTCCAATCTTCCGAAGCTTCATCATCTTCTTCTTCTTCATCTTCTTCTTCGATCATCCGAGCCTTTCCAGGATAACGTCTAGCTATTGGAACGGATGGGCCGATTGAAGAATCATCATAAGTCGAGATTAGCTTCTTGGTGCGGTTGGAGTAGGAGTAGAAGGAATATACACCATTGTTCTCTTGAAAAAGTCTGGTGTTTTTCAAGTAATTCCCATCTATGTAATGAAAACACTCACCCGGTCTTTGCACATAGGGGAGTTCATTTTTTGCACCCAAGATGATTGCGGTGATAATTTCGGCCGCTCCAATCTTGTTTCTCATGCTTGTAGAATTCTTCTTCATCATATCCCAAATAATATCCATGAATTCCGCTTTTTGCTTCATCAAAGCGCAAGAAAGAACAAACAAATCTTTCTTTTGGACTTTGGTATTCTCTACTCGACAAAATACCGAAGTGAAAAGATATTTGTGTAGTAGAAAAATGCACTCATCCTTAATAAGTTTATTGGGATCATTTTTGGGATCGAAAACTCTCTTACCCATTAAATCTACCGAAACTCGATTTGGTTGAAAAGAATCCTTCATGCTCAATGAATTTTCAATTTTGAACCTTAACCAAGCACTCATCATCTCTCTTGTAATGGTGTAATGTCTTCCTTGGTTACGAAATTGAATCGCCCTCCTTTTCTTATACTCAAAATCGAATGTCACTAGACATTCTAAAATCCAATAGCGATTTTGCGGAAATCTCATCTCCACAAATCAGCTTAAACCCAAATAAGCAAGATACATCTCCATTTGTTCATGGAGGCCTAAGGTTTCCAAGAATACCATATCAAGAAAAATCATACCATTGATTTCCAACTTATTCAAAACTTGGAATCTCTTCCCTTCTTCACGCGATCAAATCGGAAAAGGATAACCATATTCTTGTTGGTAATTCGGGACTTCCCTTCTATTTGCGGCTACCTTGACACGAGGCATATTGGTTTTTGAAGTAAGGTTTAAAAAAGGTTTGATTATAGAAGAATAGAGATGAATTTAGAACTTTTGTAAGCTTTTTAGAAGTTTTGTGGCTAAGGGTTCAACTTAGACCTATTTATAGAGTTCTAAAAGGTCTCTAATTGGCCAAAATAGTCAATATAGCCATTTATCCTTCAAACTAGCTGTTATTGGTAGGTTCGGACATCTGTCGCCTGTTAAATCACGATCTGTAATGGTAATATTCTACCCATGTCGCTATCGCGAAAGCCTGTCGCAATTGTGACTTCCTTCATGATAGAAATAGAAAGTCTTACTAAATAATGTCACGAGTACGATCTATAGTTGCGGTCACGACCTGTTTCAATTCCTCTATTTCTTCAATTTTTAGACTTAATGCTAGAAAAACTTAAAAAAACAAATAAACATGTTAAATATAAAATAATAAATATTTACTATTCTTATACTTGGAATAATTTATGGTGAAGATAGAAATTGAACATCAACATCTTGTTTTTCAAATTTATTTTCAAGATAAGGTTTGCATCATTGGCCGTTGGCTCGAAAAACTTCTCCATTTTCGGCTTTCAATTCCAATGCTCCATCGTCAAACACTTGAATAACTTCATAGGGTCCCTTCGAATGAGATTTGAGTTTTCCAAGGAATGAGCGAAGTCTGGAATTATATAATAGAACTTTATCTCCTATCTTAAACTTCTTTTCCCGTAGTTTCGCATCATGCTATCATTTTGTCTTCTCTTTATAGATTTTTACATTCTCATATGATGAAAAACGTAGTTCTTCTAACGCATTTAAATCCAACTTTCTTCTATCACTGGCTTTGTGTAAATCCATATTCAAATTCTTCAAATCCCATAAAGCCTTATGCTATAATTCTGCTGGTAAATGACAAGCCTTTCCATAAACCAACTTATAAGGTGTCTTAAAAGCTTTTCTATAAGCCCATAATGCATCATTTAACTTAGTAGACAAATCCATCCTAGAATTCGAGACAGTCTTTTCGAGAATCCACTTAATTTCTTGATTAGAAATTTCTACTTGACAACTAGTCTAAGGGTGATATGGGGTAGTAACCTTATGATGTACTCCATACTTATACATCAAGATTTCAAAAGTCTTATTGATAAAATGCGACCTCCATCTCTAATTATGGTCCTAGAAACCCCAATTCTACTAAATAATTGCTTAAGAAACTTAGCAACTACTCTAGCATCATTTTTACTATATGCTCTAGCTTCAACCCATTTTGAAACATAATTAACTAAAACCAGAATGTAATTATTACCATAAGAAGTTGGAAATGGTCCCATGAAATCTATACCCCAAACATCAAAAAGCTCCACTTCTAAGATGTTTTTCAATGGCATCTCATCTCTTCGACTTATGTTTCCTATTCTCTGACAATTATCACAATTCTGAATAAAATCTCTAGCATCTTTGAACAATGTTGGTGAATAAAACTCACTCTCTAGAACTTTAGCAGCGGTCTTTACTGGTCCTAAATGTCCTCCATATATGCTATCATGGTAATGACTTAAAACTGAAGAAAAGTTAGTATCATCTATACATCTTCAAATAATACTGTCAGCACATACCTTAAACAAATAAGGTTCATCCCACATAAATGATCTAATGTCTTTAAAGAACTTTCTTCTTACCATTAGAATCTAAATCAGAGGGTAAAGTAGGCGTAACTAAATAATTTGCAAAGTCGGCGTACCATGGACTTACAGTATGTTTAACAAATATAAGATTTTCATCTGGGAAGAGTTCATTAATATCACCAGTTTCACCTATAGGTCCCTTATCATCCTCTAAACGAGATAGGTGATCAGCTACAGTATTCTCACTTCCCTTCTTGTCCCTTATTTCTAAGTTAAATTCTTGTAAAAGAATGATCCACCTAATTAATCTAGGTTTGGCATCTTTCTTAGCAAACAAATATCTCAAAGCAGCATGATTTGTATAAACTAATACTTTAGATCCAATCAAATATGATCTAAACTTGTCACATGCATATA